>CAJNIZ010044171.1:120031-139865 GCA_905231905.1 Symbiodinium pilosum | reverse complement strand
GGATGAATTTCGGTGTAGGGTTAGGATTTACTTACTTACATCTTAAGCCCTAAGTGACTGAGCTCCGCGCAACAGAAAGATGCCAGGATCTCTTTTGATGCCACTGTCTGGCACGATTGTCTGAGAAGCGAGCCTGAGACGGCAGGGCTAGAAAGAGACATGCCCAATCAGTAGACGAAGCCCTCAGCATACACTATGAGGATCCCGAAGCTGCATCTTAGAAGCAGCAAGAAGAAGTGAGGGATCACCATGACAAATTCAATGAACCCTGTTCTTGCCCATATCCGACCCCGGAGTATGCTTCAAGCGCAGCAAAAGTTGCAGAGCGTAGTGTTCACACAACTGGACAGGGTACGGCTGCGCCAGACGTGTAAGCCAGAGTCCTTGCGAGTCCTGGCCAACGAGCGGAACATGCCTTCTGCCACTGCACTGACAAGCGGCAAACGGTCCATTGCACCAGAGAAGCGCTAGCCCTGGCCAGTGTCCGGCAAGAAACGTAGTAGCTTTCCTCCACCGCGTGCCATACATGCAGAAGCAAGCATGCACTGGCTTAGCCCCTTTGCCCACCAGACAATGCATGTCTGGATGAAGCCAAACACGGCTGCAGAAGGGGTTCTCCTATGTCCAAGGAATTCCAAGTTGATTGCAAAGGTCAATGACTGTGATTGAGAAAGCCAGGAGCTGGTTGCCCTCACAAACTTTTTTATTGTCTGCAGGATTGAGATTTGGCAATCCGTTCAGGCATGTGTCACTGCGAAGAGGTTCAGGCCCGCGCCGGTCATGACGACGAGCCATGCTCCATTTAGCGCAGGGCATGCCCAAATGAACTGCGGAGAACTCGCGGTCGCGAATGCGAGCCAACAGTCGACGAGCGACCACTGGGTTCAGCACATTGCACGACCGCCCGTACTCGATGTCCCAAGCTTCGGCAGGAATACCGAGGGCAACGCAGGTGCCACAGCCAGCAAACAACTCCAGGAAAGGTTTCTGAATCTTCACCTGCTCAGGACATTGTGCGAGGACCATGGCTTGCAGTGTGGCTGGCGCTGCCTGCGCACGCCTTTTCAAAGCGGGGTTCAGCTTCTCGAACTGCTGTGCTACCATCGCATGCTGTTCGTACCTCTTGAGGCTGTTGTCGGAGGCCCAGCGGCCTCGCTGCTTGACTTCGAGAAGGGTTCGGTACTCCTTGAACCTGTCCCAACTTGCTCCAGAGTGCCGTAGCTGGTACAGCACCGCAAACTTGTCCCCTAGCCCAGTTGCCGTAGCGCTGAGTTCCACGCTTGGTTGACCTCGTTGTAGGTGGTGGGGAGAAGAGGCCCATCGGCGATGGCCGATTGTCCAGCAGCAAGGTCTCGTTGCTTACCTCCACCTTGGATTCTTGGAGGTCGTCCGAGGGGTGAAGTACTACCGCCCAAGTAGGACCCAGGCTGTGGCTTTTGACCAGGTCTCGACGCCGGAGCCGAAAAACTTCGCCTGGCCTGACGTACGTCACGAACATGAAAAGGACTGCCACGCACTCTACAATCTTGTGGTTTTGAAGCATTGTCAGGGCTATGAGAGCCACCAGTGGCCATGCCAACGGCGGTCTTGTGACCCCTGGGTCCATGTTTCTCCACCCTTGAAGTGCTCTCGGCGAGCTCGAGGCAAACCGTTCTTTCCCCCCAGCTCTGGCCTTCTGTCCGTGACTGCCGCCATGCGCTTTACACCTTCGCTGATGTCCCAGCCCTCCAAGAAAGCTTGGTTCAGAAAGAGCGTCAAGGCGAAGTCCACATCTTCCCCTTTTCGCAGCTTCAACTTCTGAGTTCGGCAGAACGACGTGAACAGGTTCCACCTGTGAAGGTACTCCTCGCTGGTGCGGGGAGCCACAGCTGCTGTCTCCAGGAAAGTATGGCGCTCGTTGCGGCTCCTGGGTTTGCCTGTTGCCACAACTGCCTGACGCTTCGCTGCACGGGTTGCCTCGTCCGGCGCTTGCACTGCTTTCCTGAGGCTCAGTTTGGTTGGCGCCCCCGACAGTGCTCGGGGAGGAACTGCACTCTTCAATGATGCCAAGACCCCCCCCCGAAGAGCTCGTTGCACGGCTTCGCGAGGAGGGTGTGCTTTGGGTAGCAGATGGCCTCGATGAACTTTTTGGCTTTGCCTTTGCTGCAGCCTTCCCATTGCCGCGGGCCGGCATCGGCAGCGTTGTGCTCAGAAGGAACCCACCGATGAGTGAAGTCGCAGTTGCCGGCAATGGCGAAGGCGGTTGCACGGCGACAGCATATCAAAAGGGGAACACCTTTAGCCCTACCTCTATCAAAAGCAAGAACCATACCAAGATTATCGCCCAGATGCAGGTGCTTTTTGTTGAAATTGTGGCTTGACCTCATTATATGTCGGATTGCTTGAACTGTCCCTCGACCTTCAAGAACGGTGATGTGCTCCGGCTTTTTCATTCTACACGCAAACTGAACCTGCCATTCATCGCTGCATGCAATCTCCACTGGCACATGCTGGAACTCCAAGTTGAGTTGAAAAGGGTCAAGCTCATCTTGGGACATAGGAAAAATCCGTTTCATGATGCACAAAGGGATCCAACTTCAAAGCAGCATCTCTAGCACGAGATAGCGGATCTTTTGACCTGAACCTCCATCTCTCCCGACAGGCCCCAATGGCCTGGACCGTGCAAGGATCTACCGTCAAAGCAGCAACAGCCGTCCCCGATAAAGAAGCATCGCTGACAGTGATAGTGTTGTCCCAGGATTTTCGGAGGTTTGCACTGCAAGTGAGAATCAATGCAGTACCTCAGCTGCAGTCCGCCACAACTTGCAAGGCTTGTCATAGTGAGCGATCTTAAAGTCATACACAGACCGAAAAATGGAAAGGAGATCACGACGAAGCATAAACAGATGTACACAATGTCCAATGATCCTTGCCTTGCCTGTGATTTTGGGTCTCTTTGCAAGCCAAAGCAAGCTCAGACGAACTTTGTCACGCCTAGACGGAATTGGCTGAACTTCCCCAGCCTCACCATCCAGGATGAAGCCCAAAGCCTGAGCATGAAGAGATGAGTCTTCCTCCTCGTGGACCCTGAAACCCACTGTCCGCAATTGGCCAACAACCTTGTCCTTTGCATCCTGCACTACTTGCTTGTCAGTTCCGACCACATTGAGATTATCTGCATACGGAATGAGCAATGCAGTGTCCGCCTGAAGTGCAGGAGGCGGACGGCCATCCACCAGAACCTGAGACGGACTGCAATTAAGGGCAACAGCCGCTTGATGTTGATGAATGCGTTGAGCCATCCACATTGCCCAGCTCCACCCCATTGGGACCACCCGCATCCTAGGATAAAAAAGCTCATCACCCCCGCAATCAGGACCAACCATGCCTCGAGGTAGCAATCGAGCAGCAATCGGCGGCAAGGCAAAGAAGCGACGTAATCCTTGCGGAAGCCCAATGGAATAAAAGTAGTCCCGAACATCACTTTGGGCAATGTACATGTTCTCACCATCGGGAATCTCAAGCTGAGCAAATGTGTAGCCGGCAGCAAGTGCAATGTCGGGAGGATGTGCGAACAGGAGATTACTTGCCCTACAATCCAAGACTAACCTAAGCTCGCCACTCTTCTTGGAGACAAAGAAAGGGGTGATCACCGAAGCGGCAGTCCTGTCAAAGTCAATCATCCCCCTCGCGAAGATGTCGGCGATGAAGTCGGCATAGGCCTGAGGCGAAGCTTTGAGGTTTTCATCCATGTAGGGAGTGATCTTCTTCTTAGAGGAGCCCTCGTCACCGACAAACATGGTGCATGTAAATTTTTCCAGAATTTCTCGACCCTGTGGATCCAGAAGCGCTGTTGCATCACGAGGTTCAGCACCAGACTCTGGAAGCGAAACAAGATCCCTCTGATAAGCTCTGACACTTCCAACCCGGCCTTCCCCTGAAACATAAGGGGAAGCAGGGCAATCAAGCAGAAGCTCACGAATGGCCTCACGCTGAAACACTCTATCCCGGGAACGTGGCAGGTGAGCAATCTTCTTAAGCAAAAGGGTTTGTGAGATCGCCTGGTTGGGAGTAGGCACTTGAGCACATGGTTCACTGAAGCCCGCCATGGAGTTTAGAGCGTGGATCACCTCATTCGTCTTTTGAAGGTTCTCCCTGCGTCTCGCCCTGCGCCTCCGCACACAAGCCGACTCCTTGAAAAACTCGCACGTATGTTGCACCTGACTCTCTGGCTTCAAAAGGGGCAGTGGCAGAAAATCACGCCAACGACCATCATCCGAGCAAAGAGCCATAACTCACACACCGCAAAATTTATGCCAGGTGCTGGCCCCAGCTTAAAAGCCCACCTCGTGGAAAACAAAGGGGATCACTGCGAACTCGGCAACAGCGACCCCCTCGACGATGTTCACTTGCCACCGCCGCCGCCTCCCCCCGACTGATTGGGGTTTTGGCGGCCACTTTTCCTCCGATTCTCTTGCTCTTCTCTGGCTTTTGCGAGCCTCTTTGGCAATCGAGGCTTGGTCACGAAGTTCCCCGGCCACATATCGCGCGAGAGAAGGCTCCACACCGTCTCCCTTCCGATAGGCCCACCCCATAATCACATCAGCTGCTGAGTAATCTGGGGCAGTTGGCGAAATCCTATGTGCCTCTCTGATTAATTGCCAGCGACGAATTAGAAGCTCACAGCCCTTGAGGTTGGGTATGTTGACTTGGTCCGCAGTGATACAGGCTTCGAGAACCCTAGCGATCACCTCCATCTCGTACACTGGGCGGTCCCCTTTAGCAAGATCATGCGTGCGCACCCAGTGTTCGTGGTCGGTCACTGGCGTGAGCCCTCGCAACACCATAGCCCGAGCTGACGGTGGACCATCTAACTGAAGCTTTCCCTCAGGCATGTCGTTCTGACTCATCTGGCGAACGGCATCATTGAAGTCAGCACGCCTCTCACCCTAAACATCAAACTTCAGTGGTAGCACCCTGAGGTCCGGCGCCTCCATGCTTCCAACTTGCGACTGAGGAATCTGCTTGAGGGCAACATGAATGCCCCCCCCCCCACGTCCACAATGGCACGGCTCCCTAAGTGAACGGCACCAGCTGGAAGAGGCTGACCCTGACCGATAACCACAGATCCTGCCCTTGTGTTGCCGCGATTCTCAACAGCCACCCCCCACGGGTGGCAACTCAAGTCCAGCCCTAAGACCAGCAGCATACAGCCGGGCCTGGTTCATAAGCCTTTGGTAATCAATGGCACTCATTGCTCCAAAGGTGTATACATGGTTGGCATTGACCCCTGCAGGAATTGCCGCTCCTAACCCAGGACCACCATAATGGAAGGACACATAGTCAGGATTCATGTTCGATAACTGTTCTTCATACACGTCATGATCTGGAGTGATGATGACAAAGATGTCGTTCTGGACCCTTGCCCCCACGAGTCTAGCATGGATGCAAGGAGGCACCTCGCCATAATTGACAAAGCAAATATCGCCTTCGGATATCATTGCAGAGTCAAAGCCAGCGTGCTGCCTGTGACGCCCTTCTTCCCTTTGCCCTTCGTTGGCAACTCCAGAATCTTATCCCTTGACGTCCACTGCAACCAAAAGATTCCAAAACCAATCCAGCTCACTGCCAAAAGGGCGACCAGAATCCAGAGCTTTAGACTGGGATAATTGTCCGAAACTGAAGTGCACTCGCAATGGCAGACACAAGGATTTGTCAGGGGACGAACGTCAGGTCTCTGGCCCCAGATGTGTCCTCCCCAAGATATTCCCAGTGCCAGAGCAGCCCCGAGCAAAGGCAAATCCATGAACCCCACTACTTCACTAGCAAGAGATTCTTGAGAACAAGAACGGCATCCCAGGGTGCTTCGCTGTCACACTTTCGAACTTCGTAATGATCAATGTTCTTGCTCAAGCAATCAATTCTAAGCAGCACTGCTGCAGCCTTTCGCTGTCATGCTGACTCAGATCTCAACAAATACTACTACTACGAATAATACTAATCCTAATATTAATATTAACAATACTAATACTCATACAAGTACTAATACTAATATTAATACTAGGACTAATCCTAATGCTAATACTAGGACTAATACTAATACTATAATACTAATACTAGTACTAATACTAGTACTAATACTAATACTAATTCAAGTATTAATACTAATACTAATACTAATGCTAATGATAATACTGCTACTAATACTAATCCTAATACTAAGATTAATACGATTACTGTCACCATTAGGATTTACTTGGGCCCCCTTCAAACAATTTCAACTCAGGATCCAAAAATTGTTTGGGGGGCGGGTGGGACTACATACTAAAGCAGGTCCAACATTACTTCATTGCCAGCAAGTCCGAGGTTGAGTCAAACAAGCCTTTCCATTTGACCGCCGTGGATTGGGCATCCCGAAAGCTGGTGAGAACATGTCATCACGTTGGTCAAGCCTGGCGGCCGAAACACAATCCGCCGACACCGCTGTCGATGAGCTTGAGTGGGCAAATTCAAAAACTTTTTAGAACTTGATCATCAAGCCTGTGGCCCACCCTGCGAGTGACGAAGTGCCAGCTACCACTGGGTGCTTTGCCATCGTTGACACCAAGTCCCTTTGGGATGCCGCCGACAGCACGAGTGCTGGATTGAAGCTTTCTGAGAGAAGGTCTGCGCTTGAGCTCGCGGCCTCAACCAGAGACCTCGGGCCATGAAAGGGCGCTGGAAGTGGTCGCAGCAGCTGGCCAACGGGTTGACCAGTCCCTTGAGAACTTCGCCTGTGGTGTCATCTCCTTGCGCTTCGATGATGCCATGGCTGCCGCGAAGAAGGTGAGCCACGCGGAAAAGCAGGCCGAGATCCAGGAGCTAGACGCCGCTGCGCGCGACGTGGCCAAGGACGCGAGCCCGAACCACAATGAGGTCTACACCACGGATGCTGTCTTGCCCGCGTGTCAAAGACCTGGGTGTGGCAAGCCTGTGCCCGAGAAAAAGAGAGAGGCCATCGCTACTGCTCGCGACTGCGTTCATCTACTATGAGCCCACGTCCGCGAGCTTTCCCTTGCGCCTTGCTTTGGATGTTTGCTGCCTCCTGAGCATCTTCATCGCGATCCTCCTGGTGGTGATCACCGATCACCTGGCATCAATCTGTGGAGGAATACCGCGCGAACCATGTCACTGCTTGGACGATGACTCTACCTCAACTTCCCGAACGAAGTTTACCTGCGCTACTCTGAAGGCGACTGCCGAAGCTTCCACACCGTCCCACGACTTGGAGAATCCAGAGGCTGAGAGGCTACGACGACAGCTCATCAACCGCGATGTGGAGCTGACACGCAGCCAGACTCTAGCCAGACCAAGGCAACAATGAGGAGCTGACACGCAGCCAGACCCAGGCAATTCGACTCGGGCGGCTATACGATGAAAAGGCCGAGCAGGTCAATGAACGTGATCCTTGCATCCTGGAGCTGAAGGAGCAACTTCAAGGTCAAGTGCAAGCTTTGCAGGCCGCTCAACAACCACGGCTGCCTCACCAGGTCTGCGTTACTCCCTACAGTCGAAGATATCATCCCAATGGTAACTGTGGCCACATCCGTGGTCATCAAGGCTTGCGCCTGTTCACTCCTTGCGCCGACTGCGCAAGATGATCTTCATTCACCTTCAACTACCAATGTTCGGATGCGGATGGTAGAACCGTTCTGGGTTCACACAACGAGCTCTTGAGGCCGAAAGTTCTTCAGTTTGAACCTCCCTGTTTCCTGCGGTGACAATGACAGTCTATCGCTGCATTAAATGCCAATGTATGCGCAGGCATGTGCGCCGTACACGTCTCATGCCTGTTGCATTCCGCAACTCATGGCGCTGTCAGTCTTTGAGCCTCCCGGAGGCCTCTTGCGCCCGCGTACTCGACACACAGGTGGAAAGCAAACCTGATAGGATCCACGAATCCGAATGCAGACACATGACACGTACATCGCAAAGATAATAACACCCGACGCGTCACACCAATCAGGAAATTTAAGTCCGGGTTCATCCTCTCTCCTCTCCGCTCTCTCCTCTCTCCTCTTTCCTCTCTCTTCTCTCCTCTCTCCTCTCCTCTCCTCTCCTCTCTCTCTCCTCTCCTCTCTTCTCCTCTCCTCTCTCCTCTCCTCTCTCTTTTCTCTCTCTCTTCTCTCCTTTCCTTTCTATTCTCTTCTCTCCTCTCTCTTCCCCCCTCTCTCCTCTCTCCTCTCCTCTCTCCTCTCCTCTCTCTCTTCTCCTCGATATCGGGTAAGGTCGCTCTGCTGTGACCAGTCGAATATCCATATTCTTTTATGTTCGTGGCATTGAAACATGCAGATGTAACTGGGGGTTTGGGTCCTGGCTTCACATGATGCATCAACACCCCAGGGAAGACCCTTCCTTCCCCATAATTCGACTCATACTATTTGCGTTGTTCTGGTAGAGGCCTGTTCTGTCCCAACATAGCGGATATAAGTATTACAAGACTTAGATCTTGGAGAGTTGCAGGACAGCATTTTTATAACAATATGCATGTAGCATGACCTTCTCTAAAAAATAGAACCTGGGCAGGATATGGACGGAGCCCATAGAAAATGGCGGTATTGCATCCAAAACTTCTCAAATTCGTTGGATTTGGCTATGCCAGGGTCTTCAACAAGGACTGCAAGCATATGGACGATACCTTCGTCAGAAATTGTATAATAATACCGCAAGAGAACTCCTATAAGGGTATGGGCGGGCCTCGTAGATCAGCGTGCTGTAACGTCCAGGACTTGTTTGATTGTTGGATTTGGTTATGCAAGGGGCTTTCACAATAGTATATAAATGGTATGGAGCCCAAACGAAAAAGCTTCTAGCTCCTCGGGCTTTAAGGACTTCAAGGAGGAGGGGTACCTCCTGGGGGCCTCCTCTCTCTCACAAAGCTTGCTTCACTATGACTCCTCCCAGCTTCTTTTCCCAAGGCTGGCATACTGGCATAGATCTCTGCATGCTCCATTTGGATCCTATACTTGAGACGGATAAACAGCGCCAAGAAAACATAATTTTGAAGTCATGTCGACGTGTCACAACGTCACTACGTAGATCTGTTTCACAACATGGCCCACACTTTATAGTTTTCTATGAAGTTCAAAAGCGTGGGCTCGTATTCTGACCACCGTTTCCTGGGTCATTGAGACAGGACTCAACCCTCAAGGGCCCCTCCTAAAAAAAGTCTGCATGTGAACCGAGCCAATTTACGGAGACCTTAGACCTCATAAAGTTCCAGTCTAGTGTTCACTCCCGAAGGGCCCTAATGACGTCGCGGTCTAATGCTGAAGCCCTTGAGGACTGCGTATAGAGTCTCTGGGCGGCCCAACCTCGTTCCTGCAAAACCTGAGCACATTCGAAACCCTTAACTGTTACCTCCACGGCATTCTTTACCATCTAAAAGGTAGACACACTGCGCCTTGGTAGTGCTTTAGCTTGTTGTCGTCTGCGACCTAAGGACGTACATGCTGCAACCAACATACTTCCGATGTTTTTGACCCAGTTCTCCTACAGTTGTCTATTCTGATCCTGGGATCATCCAATAATACACGATTAATGTAGTCCGCTTAGGTCTCTGAAGTGCTCCCTCGCCGCAACGCTCAAACACAAATGATTCATCAGTAACATCACCGTTGTGATTTGGCTACCGATCAAAACCACGTTCCTCGCGTGAACGTCCATATGCTGTTTGATCCGGAGGGTCTGGATCGCACGCTTGTTCCGGAGGGTCTTGAGCGTGATTTGTTTCGATCTGCTTGGGGGGCATGCTGACCAGTAACACCCACTAACAGCTACTAACATGATGATCATGTCGATGGCCCTCCGAGCACGCAACAACACACAAATGAGTCACGCAGCACGAAACGCATGTGCTGGTCTGGGGGGTATGGAACGGGTATGGCACGAATCCCTGATTCGAAAGACGAATCAAAAAGAGTATACGATGACGCGTTCCGGACCAATCATATTCAGGGCCTGTAATTTTGTGTTCTGATTGTGAAATCTACCGCGCACCTCCCCTGCTCACTCGCACTGCTTTTCAGAAAACGACTGGTCAATCACTGTTTCCAGCTCTCAAGCCCGGAGGGAACTATTACGGAACACTATCAGTCCTGTCAAGCTGTCCGGGTACGCTGAAGATGCCGGGTCCTCCAAAGCTGAGAGGGTTCTGGAGGTTGCTATCAAAGGCCTCCTTTGGAGCCGATGAACCCCGAGGCACCGGATATTTGGGCATCGTACCAGCAGCCATGGTACTGCTTGCCATCAGGCCTGCAGCCGATTCTAGCAGAACAGAGCAGGAAGTTTCTAGGAAAGCTGCAGAAACATTCTAATCGAGCTCGCGTGGCCAGGATAACGTTCCAATGCCAGAAGCAACATCGAGCTGGTAATGTCCTCGATGCTCCCCTGATATCAATGACAACAGTTTGACATGACACGTGACCCTACCATGAGCAGACAACGAGGTTCCAACGACCATCTGGCCACGTGTATACACCACGTCCTTGCGAAGCAGAAATCTTGCTCAACCAGCTTAAAGAAAAGCGGTTGAAATTGCAGGCATGGAAAGGACATTCTGGACTCTGTCAAAATGCATCCGGCTGAGCAGATAGCCATGCTTTTTCGAATGGAGCCACTGTCCCCTGCAGAGATCTGCACAGGAATCACAACCGCGGACGCACGTCTTCACTACAGTGCGCTACAAAGACAATCACAAGCACCCCCAAACCATGTCAAACCTGTATATGCGGCAGCCGCCGTCGGATGACAAGACCCCATGGCCACAAATCAAGCCCGCTCGCCACCTGATGACAGACAGACTGTGCGAAAGATACTGAAAATTGACGCACTTTTCTCTGTTACCAGTACCCAACAACGACCACGACACCACAGCCACAGCCACCGCCTACAGCCACCAACAACAAAGAGGAAGACGACAACAACACCCAACACAACACCGACGCCCAAAACTACACCAAGAACACCCATCCAACCACCCCTCCTCCACCGCCACCGCCACCAGCTCCACCAGCGCCAGCTCCACCGGTGCCAGCGAGGCCGCCAAGACCAGCACCACCACTACCCCCACGACCGCCCCCCCCGCCGACGACGACGAAAAAACATCAGCTGAGAGCTGAGCTGTCCAGCAAAGCGGCTGCCCTCTTCCCATTCGCACACGCCCGAGCCATCCTCAGGTCTTGGTTTACAACCCTGACACTGTAGATACAAGTACGAACTGGCTTCAGAGCAACATGAAGTTGACCGTTCTCATTTCGTTCACAAGACGTCATGAAGCAATGGCTGCGCCATGCTGCGCCTTCTGCCCTCTGCAGAAATCTCCCCAATACACTGCGGCCTCCGCAGAGGCCAAAGAATTCCGCGAAAAAAAGATAACAGAAGGTGGCTGAAAATCGACAAGCCCTTAGGGTTGTGCTGTGCAGTCGGAGTCCGCTGCCTCTTTGGAGCCTTCGAATCCGATCACTTGCATGCACCAAGAAAAACGTGAACGCTCTTCGCATCTTCCAACTGATTGGCTGCTTCCATGCTTGGATTGCGAAGCCCTCCCTTTTCTCTTTCCCCTGATTTGGTCCTTGCCAATGACAATGTTGAATGGAACTGGCTGTGCTAGGCAGCCGCGCACTGCATGATCAGTGCAAACGTATGGTAAGAAGTCAGCGCCACCAGAGCAAACGGGAACTACGCCAACAACTTGGCAAGTAGGACCTGGGAACTTCTCACAAGCGCCACGCACTGGACTGATATTCGCTGGTGCCAGCTGAAACTTCATTTCTGTGGTAGCAAGCTGCCACAGGGTGGAAGAGGCATATGTACACTTGGAGAGTGATGATCATTCGGCATGCTGACCTCACACTTTGCAGAGCTGAGCCAGGCCAAGTGGCTTCTTTGCGTCTCGTCTGATCCACAAGTTGCGTGCGCATGCTCTCGCAAGTGGGAGGTAGCAGCTGACCAAGAGGTCAGAAGCAGCAGCACTCACTCGTCCATTCCCATGCGTGCGGTGCGGATAGTGGCAGGGAGCTTATCCCAGCCATGATCCCATCACCGTTTTTTGTGGGAAGTCCACCTTAACACAAGGCTGACTGAGAGCTGGGACAAATTCATTCCTGGGCTAGATGCTGTGATGCTAAGACGCAGCCTCAACCAGCAGAAGCAGCTTCATGACATCTTCGCGCTTGCCAAGCGTTGCAAGTTTCAGTGCTGTCCTAAACATAGCAAACATCCACTGACAAGAATCCAAACTCGCCTCAAAGCGGCTTGAAGCTCTGAATTCAATGCCTCTGGTGCAACCGACGTTTCTTTGCCAAAGCTCATTCCATCTTCGTCCTCGGCCTGTATGTCGGCGCCATTATCCAGAAGGAATCGAACGATATCTGCCAGGCAACATCTTTTCATGCGAGCTAGCCGAACAGCCCCCCATCCTTGCATCAGTTCTGCCTTCGTTTCCGTTCACCGATGCCCAAAGAAGCGCAGTCATCTTTCCGTTGTCTCTTGCCTCCACATTTGCTCCAGCCTCGACGAAGTAGCGAACAACGTCCTAGTCGCGCTGATGGGAGGTTTGAAGGCACTGTGCAGTCAGGCATTGCCAAGCCGAATGCGAATTAGCAGTGCAAGCTCAGCTGCAAGATTCCCGTAAGCAGCGGCTAAGGCCAGTGGTGTCCGTCCGGAGTCGTCCAACGCCTGGCTAGCGTTTATTTTTCCCTTTTGCGTGCCTTGCTGGCCTCTATATGACTGGAGCAGAGGCCCGGGGAAGGAAGGATTTCAATTCCCCATGAAGCTTGGATTCAGCGCTGAAATCGCCGCGTCTCCAGTGAAACCTAAATTCATCTGACACTCGGATCGGGGCAGCTTGGAACAGGGCTCACACCTATCATGTTTTCAACACTTAAATACCTTTTGATTGGGCGCTCAAATTCGGTGAAGCCTTAACTCGCGCCCCCGGACTCTGATTCCTAACAGCCCGACGCCTGAATTCGGCACAAATTTGGTGATCCCAGTCCGATGCCAATTAGATTGGGTTTGCTTATGTTCGCCTGCATCCTGATGCTTATGCCGCTCTGGATGCCGAAATTCGGCGCGCCTGCACGCACAGTTCCGTCTTTGAGTCACAGGCTCAAGCCGGAGCTGTAGGCCTCAATTTCGGAATTCGGCGCTCAAATTCCCCGAAGCCTAAATCGGCGCGCCTGGACCCCGATGCCTAAACCGCTCCTGAGGCCTCGATTCCGAAATTCATCAAAATTGGGCGCTCAAATTCCCAACCATCTTGCGGGCCGAACTGTGTCTTCGGGATTGATTTTGTCTTCAGGGTCGAACTGCGTCTTTGCGAAGGAAATTCGTCTTTGGCGCTGAGCCCTGCAAGTCTTGTCGTCATGTAGCTTGTTCGGGGGAGATCTTGTCTTCAGGACCCAATTTTGCGATTGAATCTCATCTCTGCGCGATATTTAAGCTTCAGACTGGTGCAAACAATTTTGCGTTCATCGTCTTCAACATTTCATCAACCCCCGGGGGGCGGGAGGTGGGGGCGGAGGTCGAAAAGTGGTCCCCTTTTCCCGGATCAATGGACTTGAGGGTATTGCCATTGAAAAATCTTGCATGGGAAGCAAACTTGAAAGCATCGTCCAACGCTCGCGGCGCCTTGCACTCAAGTTCTCCAACGGCACTCAAAAAATCTCAGCAAGCATCCAAAAGCAACCCATCCTCCAGGTGCGCACCTTTCTCCAAGAGCAAACGAGCGCTCTCAACATCATCTATTACCTTGGCAGGGGCACATTTTCCATACGCCCCGTCTGTTGAAGCTGCCAGATATCATCATGAGGCCAATTGCAACAAGGCGTGCACAGCCATGACGACTCATGCGAGAAGACCTTTCACTCTGTCTAGAAGTTTTAAGGGAAACAGATCCTGTCCTATCATCTCAACATTGGCTAACCTCTGGATGGCTTTGACATACGTTCCGTGCGTGGTCAAAAATATGCAGCCATTCAGCGGCTGCACAAGCCAGGGCAGTTCGGCCCTTGCTTGAAATGGCTTCCAGCGGGGCGCCTGTCACCCGAGAGGCCCGAGACACATCGCGAGCCAGTGTCTGCAACAAAGACCATGCCTGCTTCCAGCAGCTTTCGCAAATCGTCCCTCCTGCGCGAGAAGACTCGGGCTCTTGTGAAGTCCGCAGATTTTAGCAGCTTTAGCAGCTTGCCATAGCTTACCCTGCAAGTGCTTGCACAACGAGGCTCTTATTCTGCATGACTGCAGCTGCCAGAAGCGCTTCTTGTGAGATCTCGACGTACTTGGGTAGCCTGACCTTAGGTACTCAAAAGCGGCTTTTAACAGGAACGGTGAATTCTTGAAGTAGTGACTTCTCCTTGCTGCCCGAGCAGCGCCTGGGTCATTAGGCACAGCTTGGAGATAGACACACGGCCTCCTGCTAGGCATCCGAAGACCGGGAAAAGCATTTGGCGTCTTTCTCCGACTGCCTGAGCTTGGCTTATAAGGCTTCGAATTATGGTACAAACGTTAGTGGACCTCTTGATGGCTCTTTGCTCAAAGCTAGTGGTGGTAGCGCAAGATCACGGAAAACGTGCTTGAACTGAAGCAACACGACTGGAACACAACATCCAGAAATGCTGGTCGTGTGGCCTGCCATGAACGCAAAGGAAACCTTGAAGGATCATGTGAAGTGTGACATGACTAGCAGCTAGCATCATGGGCCAGGCAGGTGCACGCTGCCAGGCAGGGCGGGGTTTTGCAGCAAAGGTCCTCTATAAAATCTGAGCTGCTGAGGCCACGGCCGATACCTTCGGGAGCCAGAGACCGCAAAGGCACAGTGCTGCCATGGCGCAAATTGGGACTGGCGTCTTCCCCATGGCTGTTTCCACCACCGGGCACAACGCAGGCAGCTCTGCCATGAAAGCTGCGACACAAGGGGCGGCAGCCAAACACAAAGTAACGCATGAGTCGCATGAGGCACTGTCACTATCAGCTAGCAGCAGTGCAAAAGATCACTCCTCTCAGGAAGACATTTTGCTTTTACACCGTTGGTGGGGCAATCAAAACGATTTCTCGCAAAACATGATAGAGGCCTCAACCCCATGGCTGTTTCGTCATCGCATATCTGAGAGTCCTTGTCTTCCGTCTTTGCATTCTTTTGCTTCAAAGCTGAGAAGTCTTGTCCTAAATGCGTGTCAGATCAGACCATGTGCGCAGCAGGCTTGTGCATGCGCTGCCCTGGGTGTTTTTCTGCCTGCAGGCTCCTTTGCCCACATTGTGCCTGCATGATCTTAGGCAGGTTCTGTGGACAAGCGGCGAGCAAGCTGGATGCTTGAAGCAGCCCTCTTCTCACGTCGGAGCAGAGTAATTGAAAATCCCATTGGTGCATTGATCCTGCGCGGCACCCAGAAACAGTCTGACCATGTTCCTTCTGGCCACACATTCAGAACTGACTATAGCCAGAGTGGCAATCTCTGGGGCATCTTCCCTGCTTCGTCGGTTCAACGTGCTTGAATCTGCTGCCAGTGAATCAAGGGGGGGCGCATGTTGATAGCATGCCGTTCATGCAAGTCATAACAGGATCACGCCTCTGCTTGGGAAGGCAGACTTGGTACTACATACCCGAAAGTCTGACTCCCGAAAAAAGACATGTAGGGTGGCGTCGCTACTTCCATGTTCGGTCGAGGCGCAAAAATCTTCCCATCCCAGTATGTGCTGTGAACGAAGGCTCGGCATACTTTGCACACGAAAAGATGATGTGAGCTCAGCTGTGGTATCTCGGAAAGATCGGAAAGGTTCGCCAGAACTTGGATGACCAAGTGAGCCACACATCCGCTGATAGCAAATACATGGTCGCCTGCGTCACGGTTCTCCTGCGACGGGGGCCATGTTTCAAGAGGCCTCCACCCGGGCAAGCAGTAACCGCCCAAGTCAGCTCTGAATCGCTCGATCTTGTCCACATCTCGCCCGCTACAGCCTCCTATCTCTAGCACCGTCTTAGCAAGTTGGGCTGTCGGTACGTTGAGAACAAAAGTTCCCGCTGACAGTATGCTGACAGCCGACTGGCGGCGCTTATTCACAGACAGCACAAGGTGCCCATTATTGTCCACTGCTGTCAGCCAGCTGATGGTCATGAGGTTTTGCTCCTGGCCCTGACAAGAGCTCAGCAAACACACCGGATTTGCGTAGACCAAGCGACTAAACTGCGCTGGCTTGATTTGGCAAATAGTTCCAGCTGATGAAGGAAGTGACAGGCGCATCTCTGCAGGTCTCTGTATCGCTGCCTTCTTCATGCCATCTCTCAGCTTGTCCACAAGCTGTGCCATCAGTACCCGCGCGCCTCTCAGTTCATCACTCAAAAAGAAGGCCTCATCCTTCAACAGCACCCCAAGGACTGTCTCCAACGTGTCGATCTCCCTCGAGGACATGGACATGCAGATCAAGCAGCTGGCCGCAATGTATTCCTACTCGCACGTCACTGAACAGCAACTGCAGCTCAACTGAATCTCCAAGGTTGGACAGCGTGTCAGAGCAGGCTACTGGCTACATCTGGCTCTACTATGCTTCTGTAAGGAGAGCCGCTCCAGGTTCAAAAACTCTACATACCTTCAGTTTTCAGCATTTTTCAGCATACTCTCTGAGCCAAAAAGGATCAGGTGGCAGAGTCTCCCTCACCAGCAACACCAAGGGCGAAAGCTGAGCCCCGAACATGTTTCCACGCCAACACCATCCCGAGATCCATGGACCTGACCGTTGATCAGGTCAAAATGGGCCGTCTATCAGTGAGTTCGAATCTGCCATCAGATGCGGTCCGTCCAGGTATAATAGTGGCCGCGGACTTGGCAGCATTAAATGCGAACGCAGGGTTTTTTTGTAAAGGCTCTGGGCTTGCGTCTATCCATAAGACTCGGTGGGGCATTTGTTTCAATCTGGGCTTGGCTCATGGATTCAAGAAGGGGCCTTGCCACGACTCAGCTCTGCTGACTGGCTTGACATGTTTCATTGCCAAGGGGCGACGGCCTGAGAAGGTCTCGCTAGTTAGCATACTACTGTCTGACTACTTGTCTTTTTTGCCTCAAGCCTCGACTCTAAGACTCTGAATCCAGAGCCTCTCAAGCACTGGCACCGGAGCTTGTGATAAGTACCCACTCCGAACCAAATCCCCGAATCACTCTGGAACTGCGTGCCGGAAAGCCTGGAAGAGGGGTGATCACATTGTTTGGAGGAAGGTGGCGCTTGAGTCCGGCACCCATTGCCCATGGTATGAGGAACCATCGGCAAGGTAGTGGGCTCCAAGACCTTCATACTTCTTTCACCCAGGCCGGAGGCAACTGCTGTCCTGCTCTAATGGGCGGGCCATGGAACCGATTGCCGCGCCATTGCCCCAAGTACACCTCAGCTGCAAACCTGATGCATCCCACTTATCTGGAAGCTTGCCGGCTGTAACTGTAATGATTGCGTGCTGACATGTTGGGCATGTGTGAGAGCCCTGCGGAACCATCAGGAAATTTAAATCGTCCAAGCCTAAGTGCCACCAGGTCCCATGCGGCTGCTGTCAGGTTGAGTGCTGAGAGACCACTCAGACGCCCACCCGCATGCGCTGCTGTTGGACCTGAACCAACTGGAGCAAATTACCGATGGCAGCATGCAAAGCGCGGCAGAGCACTACGTCTCGGAACCCAGCCAGCAGCCTTCGTATTGAGCGCCATCTGGCCTGCACTCAAAGCCAAAACGTGGACCAAAACATGGAATCTCCATGATTCGCTGAGTGGCCACTCTTGCCGCCCGAAGCCATGTCGCTGGTTGCCGCACCACTGGCCTTAGCGCTGGCCACTTTGGATGAGGGCACATGGCGCATGACACTGGGTCCCGTACCGGTGTAGACAGCACCAGACCGGAATTGATGCGGAGGCCTTAGAGAGGAAAACTATCTCTCCCCCCCACACGCTGTTGACTTTGGCGCTGCTATATAAGCAGAACATGCCCAGTTACCCGACCCGGCACGAGCACGAATATGTAAGGGGAGCGAGCACAGGTAATATACAAACGGGATGAAATGGGCATGGTGGCTTCTTGAAACGACCCATCCTTTCCTGCGCTGCAACATCTTTCAGACAACCATGGACGGCGGTTTCTGCCTTCTTCTTCTTCTTCTACAGGCTGCGTGTGCCTTTAATGACTCTAATGGAACATGCCGGAGCAAGGGGTTCCTGCGCTGAACTGCGACGCCCAAGCCTGAAAATGCCTGAAGTATATGTCCGCTCTCAGCAGGGACAGGGAAAGGCCCCACCCACCAAGGGCCTTCGCTTAGGGCCCTCAAAGGAGAGCGGCAGGGAAGGCACAACATGGCTACAGGTTTCTACCGGGACACCCCCGAACCCCGCGGTGCGAGTTCATGTCAAGTCGGGATTCACGAGGCTTGACATACTACCCTTACTCAGAACACGTCCACTCCATTACCCCAATGAGCAGTGGTAGCTCCCTTTTTGGTGAACGTGTCCAAGCAAAGGCATCTGAATGATCCCCGTCCTGCCATTGCCAGTGTAACACCAGTTGCTGCCCGCCTGTTGCCTCATCCCCGCCGGCCCTGTCTCTGGGCCCTGGGTATGCTGGGCGCAGCTGAGCGCGAGGTCTCAGTTCGGCATGCAATCTGGGTCTGTCAGGCATGTCTTCAATGAGGGTAAAACGTCACCAAGTAGCTGTTCAAGACTGCGCCAACATCCTGGCTTGTCAGGGTTTTCTCAATCTTTCACCTGACAGAGCTCAGGAATTGTTCCACATTTACGCATCAGTGCCACTTCTCTCTCCACATCTCCCCACACAACCAGGAAAGTCTGACCAAAATTACACCATATCCAATGCTAGCGCCACGATTTCCCTGTTTTGGCGTTCCAAGTTGCAGCCTCAACAAGTCGGTGGTTAGCAACTCCATAGGTTGTCCATCCGGTAGTTTAAATTTTATCGTATTCGTTTCTTAGAAGGCTTAGTCTTAGCAATCACTTGCACCGAATTGTCTTCACTTGGTTAAATCGGTGGCTAACAGCTCCATAGGTTGCCCATCCTGTACTTTACCCTATTTCAAATTGTTTCCATCTGGCATATTGCGCCCAATTAGTGTCAGCATCTTCGCAATCACTTGCATCGAATTGCCTCCATCTGGTATTTTGCGTGACTTGGTGATGTGCACCCGAGTATTACATCTCACCTCCAGCACCCTTTTAGTATTTTCGGCGCTGCCCCCATGGCTTCTGAAGACCTAGAGAAGTCAGTCACCTAGAGCGATTCCAAGCCAGCTCCGACAGCCAGCTCCCCAACTCCTCCCTAATTAGGATTCAATGCACGGTTCCCAGCTCTCCATTTGGCAGGGTTCCAAACAGAACTCCTTAGGATGAGGCTCCGAATCCAACAGTTCACCCCCAGATGGCCCGTGAGGAAGATTGACTATTCCATTCCCCAGAATGGATTGGTTCGCTGCATCGAGGGGGCTGAGGGTACTGCCGCTCCCCCGTTGGTCTGGAATCTGGTGCCATCCTTCTTGAGCATCGTACCTTCCTCCTTGCCACCATGTGGACCACCACCTATCTCTTCTACTCTCTCGCTCTTCTTCTTCTGCCGGCGACCGCGCCCCGTTCGCTGTCAATGGGTCGGGTACCCCAGAAGCCCGAGACGCGGGGAATCCCAAGCCAAATACTCTCCCCCTCCCTCTCTCTCTTCTTCTTCTTCTCACTGCTATGCCCCCCTCCCGTGAGGGGGACCGGGGCACAGCCCCGAGCAGGCATGGAGCGAGTTCTCAGCAGTGGGAGTGGCACTTACGGTATCGGAAGGAACGAGAAAA
>CAJNIZ010044171.1:68979-112083 GCA_905231905.1 Symbiodinium pilosum | reverse complement strand
CGAAGGCCTGCTTTGTGAGCCTTACTTGGACCATGGCTCCAAAAGATGCCAACGTGAACGCACTGTCATCAAAGATTTTCGGGGGTACAGTCAGAAAAGCGGGCCAAAATGGTGGTCCTATGGATCGACGTTGGCTTGCCTCTCAAAAAATACCAAGAAAACCTCAATGATCTTGTTTAGTTGGAGCGGTTGCAGGAAGGCATTAAGTTTGGGGGAAGTTGATTGGTTGAGCCCCTCCCCCCCCTCCCCCCCGTACCCCCCCCCTCCCCACCCCGTAGTGAAAATATCAACCAACATAGTTGGTAAGGGGCGGGGGCGCCTCCTACTACTACTACTACTACTACTACCACCCTTAATAACACCTTCCTCAGAATGAATATTGCGGATTTATTATTGGGGGAGGGATTACTAGCTTTAAATGTCATCGTCAATCATAGAGGCAACGGGAATTTGACTAGCCCTAAACTTCAAACCCTAAACCCTGACGGCTCTCTTCCACCATCCTGGCTGGGATTGATGCGCCAGATTTCTCCTGCGCACAGAAATCGAGACCCTGCATGTGTGTTTCAGGCAATCATGGGTCTGGCCAGATCCCGGACATTGATGATGGAAACCTCCAATCCAACAGAAGAATCATGTCCACCGAAGACCCAGTCTAATGTAGCAGCCTAAGCAGTAAACCTTCTAGCTCTAACCACGGTATCCGCGTCTAACTCTAACCACAAGTCCTTGTAGAACTATAGTTGGTTGGTTAGACCTCAAATTCCTGCTTGAAGGAGCCCGAAAGCAACACCGGAGGAGGTGCACCCTTCAGGGCACCGGTTTCCACTGACTTGGGGTTTGGGGTTATGGTTTTAGGGTTTGGGGCTTCAGTGCTTCTTAAAATCCAACACCATGATGCGGAAGCTTCGGCGTCAACATCTGCAGGAATCTGGCCATGAAGAATGCAGATGGGCTTTAACTTATTCGGTCTTAGTCGGGAATAATGAGGGAATATATAATATAGGGATTATATTGCCTTATGCTTACTAAGAACCAGTACCTTCATCGGCTTGGGAATCCTGGAGTAATCCTCGATGTGCCGCAGTACGCCTTCGTCCTTCATCACGTTATACGCCGAAGATTCCTGTTTGGAGCAGCCTTTGTTCAATGGGCGGTGGCATAGGGTTTTGGCTTTCAGGCTTTAGGATTACCGCTTTTTTTTTGGGTGGGGGGGGTGGAAGGTTTGCTGGGACTTGGTCAATTGCTCCAACCTAGCGTTCGACAACATAAGGCTTGCTTGGTCCTGTTCCGTATGTAGCGCTTTCATGTGTGACTGTACCAAGATTTTGCTCTGGTCTAGAACTGCTAAATGGGGCCTTAATAAAGTAGGGAGTAAAGGAGTATATTATGTAGGGGTTATACAGGGATGATATTCCACGATTCCCTACCAAACTCTAAACCCCAGTGGATTCGTCAGAATCTGTATCGCCATCAGAACCACAACAGCGACTGAATTCAGGAAACTGCCCCGGCTGCAAGCACGTGCCCACCGAAGGCGACTGCTTGAAAACAGGCTTAGGACCAGACGAGGTGTTCTGTGGGAAAGCACAACTAGGGCTCGGAAATTTACAGCCACCCACGCGCTAGAGCCTACAGGTCACCATTCAACTGCAAGAACCCTAAATCCGAGACTTTGGCTGCAAAGGCAAATCCGGACCAAATCTTCAGGCAAGCCTTCCGCTTGTAGGGCTTCGGGTTTGGTGTTGGTATTCTTCATAGACTTTTGGGCCCAATGCAGGTGTATCTTTATAGACCTCAGGGCACAGCGCTTTGGGGGTGCATTATGCTGTAGATATGGAAAAAGTCGCTTGGGAAGAATGATGCTGCTTCCGCACCCTCGGGATTCGGGCTTCTGCAGCCTGAGTTATGATATCTATTACAAGTGAGATTTCCAGTTATGGTGTGCAGGCCACCCACGGGTTAAGGGTTTAGCGGCCTCCTAAACTTAAACCCTGAACCCTAACCTACTGGCGTTCAGAAACCGTGCAAGTCCCAAAGGTTGACTTTCTGAAGCTGGCTACAAAAAAGCGAACTAATCTTCAGGGTTTAGGGGATAGGGCTCCTCTTATCAGGAGCTTCTAGCAGAGGTCCCTGGTTTCGCAATACACTCCCGTTTAAGGGTTTCGCAAAAGAAGACGGCCCTTAGGTAATTTAAGGGGAACATGGGCAATGTGAGAGGAAGGCATCTGTTGACTTTAGGGATTCTACAGGGATCTGTAGTCTCCTTAGGAATTATTGTTACTGTTTGTTATAGTATAACCCTAAGGAACTATTTAACATAGTATTTGTATTATAGGCCTAAGCAGACGACAGGGATCATGTTTGGTACCGTCAGTCACGAGTACCAAGAACAAAGGGGAGCTCCTCCTAATCGTGGGCTTGCTTTTTTGCGAGTGGTCTTGGTCTTCCAGATCAGTTTGAGCATTGGAGGCTGTAACAGCAGAACACGATACTGTAGCAGCCTAATTAATCACCGACATTATCCCCTTATACTCCCTGTATAATTACAATATAACATACCCCAAACCCTATTCCGATAAAATGGGCCTCTGTAGTAAGCACCCCCAGTCATGGGGAGGCAAGGGTCGGGGTAGGCGGTCAAGGACGTTTATTATGGGGATTCGCAAGCCCTAACCCCTATGAATCATTATATAGTTATATACAAACCCAACAGAACTGTCTTCATACCCATAGTTTTGGGGTTAGATGCACTTATGGGACGTAAGCCGGTACGCTCTGGTATCCTGAAGCCCCTTGAATTGCTCCAAGTTCACTTGGGTTGATGACAGGCCGCCACACTGGAAGAGCTTAAGCATGAGCTGGAGAGGCCAGCTGCCAGAGTTTGGGGGTTTGGGGATTCAGGGTTTAGCTTTGGGGGATTTAAGCTTTGGGGTTTGGGTTTTTGGGGTCTAGGATTTGAGGTCTGGGGTTTCAGGGTTTAGAGTGCAGGGGTCTTTGGAGGGGCTCCGTGGCACAAGTGAGGCTTTCTACCGTTGGTGGGCCGCTGTAGACAAGCAGAACACTGAACCTTGAATGTTTTTTGGGATGGTTGCATTGTTGTAATGAACAAAGCACCCTGAATGCAGGATGGTAGTGGTATCTGGAAAAGAATCTGTATTCTTTCGGGTTCAGGGTAACCCTAAACCCTAATTGAGTCTGGCACTCTACCTACGCCTCTGGCTTTTTGCTTGCAATCTTTTTGACCTACGAGGTCTCACTCTCACGAGCTGCAACCCAAGCTCTAGTACCTAGCTTGTTAACTGCTCAGGAGCTGCCACACAAACTCAACACATCTGCTGTTCATATTTCCCCCATAGTCAGACCTCTTATCAACAATTACAACCCTAAACCTTAAACCTAGACCCCTAGTTTGCTTGCTACACAAAAGGCGGGAAGAGGAGGCTGCTGAGGTCAAAGCCGAAGAAGAGGACGATTCAGGGCTGGAAGGGTTTGGGGTTCACGGATTATATTATTGGGGTTACATAGGGATTTTATAGGGATTATATGAGCTATAGTCTAAACTCCTAGTATCCCCCGTAATAACCTCTATAACAATCCCTTATACAACCCCCTTTTAGGAGTTTAGATATAGAGACTATTTGGGATTCAGGGGTTCAGCAGTGCAAGGGGTTTTGTCATTCTGTTTTGTAGGGAGATTGTGTGTGGGATTCCCAAGCTTCGTGGTAATGGGTTTAGGGTTTAGGGTGCTTTGAATTCAAGGTTGAATCGGAACGGTCCGGAATTGGGATTAAGTATGTCCGACCCATGTGAGCTATAGTCTGTTAAACCTTCTACACCCCCTGTAACAGCAGATTTATTGGAGCGGATCAGGATTCAGCTAGAGCCTATGAAGGTTTAGCCCCCATAAGGCCTGAATCCGAATGTGGCCCATGCACCCTTGATCCAATCTGGGGGTGTAGCCGAAAACCTGAAGCCTCTAGCCCCCAGTTTGAAGCCTTGCATGCGCGGAGGAGAGACGGCTAAGCAACAACCCATGCACCCTTTACCGCAACCGGACGTCCGATGCGATTGAGAGAGTGGTCATCGTTGGAGGCTACGATCTACGTGTTGCATGAGCTTCAGGGTCTAGAATTGCCAAGGTTGTTGTTCTATCATTGTTTCATAGTCAGTGATGTCAATAAATTATTGGAAGTGTAGGCATTTGACGCTTAAGGCTGTGCAGAGTGTACCACTGGTAATGGAAGCTCTGGGTTATGTCTGAGTGGCTACTGGCAGTGTTGAGGGTGGTTTCAAGTTTCAGCTTTGGTGGGACTACGTGTTTCAGCATTTGACCTATAGCCAAAACTCCTAGTATCCCCCTTAATACGCCCTATAATTTTCCCTATAGAATCCCCTATTTACCCAGTTTAAGGAGTTTGGGTATAGCCAGCTCATTTGGGTTTACGTAGGTCGTGTTTAGGTTCCCGAGACCTGGTCTTCAGATGTTGCTCCGGACGACATGATTTGAGCACCGGGTTATATAGGATGATATAGGGGAGCATTATAGGGCTGATTAAGGCGGATACTGTTATAGAGGTGTATATTAGGTCAATCCCCCTATAAGTTTACGTGCTTGGAATATGTGCTCTACTCTTCTTCGCAGGGTTTCCTTACTGGTTCCTAGAAGGGAATTACGGAATATAGTCCCTACATAATAGATTCTCTTATTCCCTAGTCAGAACCAGTAAGTTTGGGTGGAGGTATGTTTCAAGGTGTTGTACCTGGGTCGTACTTGAGGGTTCATGGGCTATGCGTAGGATTACAATCAGGAGAACTGCCGTTGCAACGTACTTGCGGGACATAGTTCCACTTACAGGGCCCACAGACACCAGGCACTACCTCTCTAGGCTTTGGGAAAAGGATCCATGTTGTGCAGATATGACCACCTTCTCAGCTGAAGACTCGAAGGAGTTAATCATGAATCTTCTCAAGGCTTGCAACAAGAAAGCCACTCGCGGAACTGAACGGGCGAACTCATCTCAATGCTAGACCAGTGGCATTTGTTGTATGCTTAAGTTCGCAGGAATTCACACATGAGCTGACGACTTTCAGATATCTCAAGATTCAAAGATGCAAGCAAAACAGTCAAGGACTTGCCTGAGTGACTCTGGCTGACCAGGAAAGAAGGTGTGAGGCCTTGAGGAATAAATTGGAAGGTCCCATGGTTCAATTAAACGTCCTAGTTTACAGGCGAGGGGCAAGTCGGTGCCGGTGACAGATCGCGAATGGACTGGCCTGCTGGTACGTTCAGAGTGCAGGATAGTTGCTTCAATGAGCTGGGGTCAACTTTCCGGGTGCGAACCAATCAAGATGACAGCCAGGCTGGGCAACTTCAAAGCATTTTATTTGTTGCTGGAAACCGCCTTTGCACTGTCATGTATCGCCAGAATCTCCTGCACCCTCCCCTCAGCCCCAGTGCACCAAGCCTGAACTCTTTCCCAATAACTTCATTTGCTCCAACCCAGGCGGCCCAGCCGGCATGACTGCGGCGATCTACGCGGCACGGGTGCGCAAGGGGGGGGAATTGTTTGCCTGGGGGGTCCCTGTGGTAGGTGGGACGGTCGACAAGAGAAAATGTTTTCTGAGCACTAAATAAATCCAATGACTGTTGCTGTGCTTGTCGATAATGCATTCAGCATTTTCGTCATACAATCTTGAGGACGCTGATCCCGCTCATTTTTCATGTTATTGCCCTTAGTATCAGACGGTCATCAACACTATCATCATCATCATCATCATCATCAGAACCTTCAGCCTTGCTTCCTGGTGACTGCAAGACGACGACTGCTTCTGCCTGCTTACTGCCACTGCCACTGCGATGGCTCTGATGTTGCTACTACCTCTCCTCCGCCTCATCCTGGTACCCGACTCACAGGAGGAGTAGTAGTAGCCGTCTGCAGCAGCAGCAGTAGCAGTAGGAGTAATCCTGGAGTGGTGGCAATAGCGGTGGCGGCTGCGGCGGGCGGCGGTGGCCGAAGTGGCGGTTCTGGCAGCGGTGGCGGTGTGGTGGCCACGGTGGTAGTGTAAGGAGAACAGGTGATCGTAAACTCAGTAGAAGTACAGGTAAAGAAGAAGTAGTAGCAGTAGCAGTAGTGGGAGCAACAGCAAGAGCAAGAGTATGTACAGCCAAAGTAAGAGTAAGAGCCAGAGTAAGAGTAAGAACAAGAGTAGAAGTAGGAGCAGGAGAAAGAACAAGAGCAAGAGCAGCAACAGCAGCAAGAACATCACCGCCACCGCCACCGCCACGGCCACCCCCCCAAGCACAACTGGCAGCACGACCGCCGCCGCCGCCGCCGCCGCCATCACAACCGTGACAACCGCCACCACAACTTCCACAACCGCAACCGCAACAAGCAAAACCACACATAGCGCTACCAGAACAGCAAGCAAACCCACAACAGCACGCAAAACCACGCAACAAACACAACCACAATGACAAGCAAACAGGCAAGCCAGCAAGCAACCAGGCGACCAAGCCGCCAAGCCACCCGGCCACCCACCAACCAACCATCGACCACAACAACAAGAGCAACAGCCGCAGCAACAACAAGAACAATAGCAGCAACAGCAGTTATGGTGATAGCAAGAAGAACCAAATAGCAACGATACGATTGTCGTACTACTTACTAGCTACGAAGATATTAGGAAGAGCAAGGATACCACAATCAGTCATAATAGCAGCAAGAAACAGTGCTAGGCCTTGCCTTGTACTTCACATCAAGCCCAAACCCTCTATGCCCCAAGCCTTTAACGCTGAAGCCGAAGAAAATGTATACACCTGAGCCCAACCCCGAAACTTTCAACTCACGTTACCCCAAGCTCTTAGCCCGAAATCGTGCCAGTCAAACCTTTGCCCGTTGGTCATTGCCCCGGCGATTGGTGGGCAGCTTATGGCCAAGGGTGTCCGGCCCTCAGGAATTTTCAGGGCATTTCGCCCAGGCGGTTATTTTGCAGAATCTTCGTTATCATCAGGGGTTTTATGTTCAGAAATGGGCATCATGAGGAAATCCTTCTCAGTTTTGGCATCGCATTCCTTGTTCAGCCTGAAAGAGCACTACGAAGGCTTGCATCTTAGGGTCTCATGCCTTCATCTGCGGAGGCGCCGGAGTGCACAGGGAAAAGCTCGGTGCTTCCGTGACTTGTACTATAGTCTAGGGGATTATGTGGGGAGCACTATAGGGGTTATTAAGGTCCTAGTCTAGACTATAGCTCACTTAGGGTTTAGGGCTTTTCCCTTCCCGCCTCCAGTGCTAGGGCCATGCATCCGCGGATCGGCATAGTGACGTTAGCCTGCGCGCGAGATACCATGCTATCACAACCTCCTTCAGTTTCCAGCCCCAATCAATCCTCATTGCAGGTAGACGT
This sequence comes from Symbiodinium pilosum, assembly GCA_905231905.1. Lineage (NCBI taxonomy): Eukaryota > Dinophyceae > Suessiales > Symbiodiniaceae > Symbiodinium > Symbiodinium pilosum. Next base: position 104,676 of record CAJNIZ010044171.1, on the reverse strand, counting down.
GGAGAACTACCCTGGTTTGCCACGCGAAAATGGTGGCGAGATGACCGGCACTCAGTCTCCTGAATCCAAGGCCCTACTTCGTGCATGAAGGGGTCAAGAAAACCTTTCACTCAGGATCCTAAACCCTAAGCCCTACAAACCCTATAACACCTAAATGCTAGAAACACTATGAACGCTTAACCCTGGGTAATTCGGTGTGTCTGAGAAGGGCCCCAGTATTCACCTTGCATGGGATTGGGGTCTGAGGTTCAGGTTCTTCAAGGTCTGAGGTTTCTACACGGTCGCCCTTGCGCCAACCCGCCTGAGTTCTAAGGGTTTCCAGCTATGTTGGGTTAGGGATTAGGGTTCAGTGGTTTGGGTTTAGGGTATCCAGAAATTGGCGGGCTGCTTTTATGCCGCCCAAAGAGGGTACTCCGGACTCAAAGCACCTTTAAAAAGACATCACTTCTGGAAGCCTCCACATCTCGGGTACTGCGCCCACTCGTTAACAGTTGGATAAAATTTATAGTATACTTATATAGAGTTCTGTAGACTGTTAGTGGGTGGGGGCAGGACCCATCCATATCTATCACAGGGGAGAAGATCAAACATCAGGCCTTGTCAGCATCAGGCCTGCTGTGAACCAACGAACCGGTCTGTCTCAAAAAATAGGTAACCCCTGTATAACCAACCACGAACAGGGTTGCAGGTTATGGGTTTAGGGTCCCCGGGGTTTAGGGTTTTCGTGCCCTTAACCCCCTAAACCCAAAACCCTAATGTAACCATCTTGCAATCTCTTGATTTCTCAAGGGTGGCCCCCCACAGGGGTACCTTTTTCGCAGCCTTCCCTAATTTGCTTGCAACAAGCAAGGAATTCTGAAGCCCAGCTCTCATCCCCTCCCTCTACTGATTAACCCCCCACCCTGCTAGTAGTAAATATTCTTACTCTATGATAGTACATGATTATTGTCCACAGTTGCTGCAATCAGAAGGCTCAAAAGGTGGGATGAAGGTAGGAGGCTTTTAGGATCCGTATTGTGCACTTCATTATGTTGGAGGTTCATTTCTGATAGCCCACCTTCCTAAACACCTTTTGCGCACCATAACTCAACTCTGAACCCTAAACTCCCAACCCTAAATCTCAAACTCTAAACCTTCAACCTTAAGCTCCAAATCCTACACCCTCAACTCTAAACCCTAAACTCTAAACCCTCAACTCTAGACCCCAAACTCTAAACCATCAACTCTAAACCTTAAACTCTAAACCCTAAACCCTAAACTCTAACACCGCAAAGGATCCAGGTGATGAAGCATCAGGCCCGAAGCTTCTATGCAGAGGCTGGGAAACATCCACTCCAAAGGTAAATTGGACTTTTTGGGGGTTAGTGATATCTGGTTTAGGGATTAGGGATTATAGGGATTGGGGCTTAAGGTTCAGGGTATGACTCCCCCCCATAGTAAAGAATCAAATGGAAAAGAACATTGAAAATGAAATGAAATGGAAACGGGGATTATGCACGGTTCGGGGTCGGGGTGTAGTATAGTGGCCCAAGCAATTTCCAATATGATGGTCCTAAATGGTCCTACGGTCCTTGTATAACTAGAGTATAGGATACTTCAAATAGACCTCAAATGACATTCGTAATTATCTGGGCCTCTATAGTGCAGGGTAATTATCGGGTTTGTAGCGCATTGCTGCAAACCGGAGCCTGCTTTTAGCTAAGGGATTCGGGCGCCATAGTCCTCAAGCCGATCACACGGATACCAATTGAAAGCAGTGTTCTGTTGTCCAGCTTACTTGTCTCTGAGCTGTGCAGTATCTGCCTCTATGAGGAGGGCTGTGTTTCAGGAGGCATTCTTCGCTGTGGGCGTGTCTCACTGTGCTTGGTCTCCGCCTAGGCTGTTTGATAAAACCGACTCCTACATTTCCCAGTCTTTGTTTGCAGTGATGGCTCACTAGTAGGTAAAGCTAGTTGAACTAAACACAAGCTGGCTTCTTCGTTCCTTATGTAATATCCCCCAGGCTGAGGGCAGCTTGCAGTGCCATCAAGTACGACCTCTATCAGGTTGACCCCAATAGGGCACTGCATGCTGAAAAGCAGATGGCATGAGAATCCTGCGAAACAGCATGAAAGGATGCATCAACAGCAGCTCATGAAGACAGCTTTGCGCGCAAAGGGAAAGCAAGCAAAGTCAACAACATGGAGCCCAATCAAACGAAAGCATCCTCGTTTTCTTTCGGAAAGTAGCCACCCACATCCACCTCAGTTTGGGGGCTCATGTGGGCAGAGGTCAAGACTCGGGCTCCTTTTTGAGCATCTCCCTCTTGGGGTCGCAATTCGGACAATGCCCCCACCCCCCCAACCCCTAGACCCTAAACCCTAAATCCTCAACCCTAAACCCTAAATCCTCAACCCTAAACCCTAAATCCTCAACCCTAAACCCTAAGCCCTAAACCGAATGCCTATCAGGTGTGGGATGACCATGTAATCTCAGTCCTCGGCTCAGGGGGGAGTTAAGCCGTCGAGTCCCTTGGGGTCTAAGACTTGAAAGGGGCCTATAGAGTTATATAGAGTTGAGGGGTTCCCATACCATTTTGTGGTGCCCATAATAAGGATTTTACTGTGGCTTTTCCCCATTTTGGGAAACTACCATTTAGCTACATGCCTAGTTTAGATAGCAAGAAGAAGCACTCCATGAGTTTGCAGCACCATTGCAAGCTGTGTTGCCAAAGGTTTTTCTACAACAGAATCCTTAATCCCCAAGCTTAAGCCTGTACATGATTAACAGGCAGACCACTTTGGTTGTTCTGTAAGGTGCGAGAAGTTAAGCCTTTCAGTCCAGAGTACAGCATGACTGCCTCAGAGCCTTAGACGCAGCGTTTCAGGTGTAGGTTGGAGGCCTCACAATTTTGGATTCTGCCTTGGCAGGCCTGCATAGAAAGGTAAGCTGAATCTCAATGCTTGTAGATAGGGACCGTGAATACTGGCAGGCAATGGCGTTTGATCCCGCTACTGTTTTGAGATCCTTACTTTGATGGTTCTGAGCGGGAAATCCGTCGAGCGTTTGGGAAGACAAGGTGCACCTGTGCTTGTAGTTGAACGATCGTGATGCGAAGCGTCTACTCATCACACGCCGAGGAAACAATCAAAGCTCGTTGCCTGTATAGCTAAAAAACGGTAGTTTCCCTAAACCGGGGAACCCCCATCTAGACCCCATATACTATAATCTTTCTTATAGGGACCCCCAAAAGGAACCTCTAATTTTGAGAAACGTCCAATACCCCAAACCCTAAACCCTAAACTAGTATCCTCATCATGAGCCAAATCTGATTCGAACCCAAGCTGAGGTAATTACCTGCTGTTTATGGGACCCTTCAAATCTCAGCTTCTGTAAGATCTTTATCAGGACGGGGGCGCTGCCGTGCCGCGGATTGTAAAAAGTTGTATAGGAGTCCTGTTGCAATGGATCTTCTAGGGTTGAAGATCCTGTTGTATGAGAAGATTGGGAGCCGGCTTATCTCCACTCCCCTACTTTCAGTCTTCTCACAGGTTACCCCCGAAGGCACGTTGTTTATATGCCGGATTCAAGCCATTTGTAGCAAGCAAGTTGCATGAAATTCATAGCCGACACAGGCATCCTTAGTTCATATTACTGAGCCCAAGATCCTGCAAGAGGAACCCTTTGTTTGGAGTCCCTAAGCCCGAAGCCCAAGGAGTTCCCGAATTTTGAACATCCCAACGCCTTGGTTCTGGTAGAGGGTTCGGGGAAGACATTAGCGCAGACAGCTAAGGTGAACACCAGTGTCCGACCTTTCCAGTCACTCCAACTGCAACAAATCGGAGCGGCTTAATCTGGGTAAGCGTCAGTCTCTGTAGAACTAGTAACATGCTAGGTCTATTCATCAAAGCTGTCACTGTCACTGGTGGTGTTATGACATCTTTCACATTGTCATTGGGCAACGCTCTGGGATGCTTTGCACGCACATCATTTTCCCGCCTGAAAGGAGAAAGCTAGCATGACCTAGGGAAGCAGAGAGCAACGATATCAGGATCAAGGCTTTGCCACGATAAGGCAGTGTTGAGGCCTCTAAGATGAGCCGTCCCCGCGTGATTGCTCAATGTTACCCTACAGCTGCCCTATAGTGCTGCTCTTGGCTAATGCAACCTTAGATGGGATGAGCTCGCCAACACAACACTATCGAACCCTCCTCATCATCCGCTCATCGGCATTTCTTGCGCTACGGTCCAGAGGTATCCCTATTCTGGGAAACTCACAAATTTCAGAAAGCATGGCGTGTAAGCGCCATCAGCTGGAAATTGCGCACCCTTCTTGTAGGACAGAGACTCAGTTATAGAATCTGGTATGACAGATGCTTATCCATAGTCCGGGATTCAGGGCATGGGCCCGAGAGAGACCCCAGCAACTTATAATCCTCAGTACATGGACTCCCCCCAAAAAAGGACCCTAATTTCGGACATTCCTAATGTGGCGCCCCATGCGAAGCTACGTTTAGGGAGTGGTTTTGTTTGAGGTAGGGTAGAGGCTTGTCTCCTGCCAGAAGCACTGGCGGCCAGCGTGCAAGTGTGAGAGCTCAGGTGAAGAATTGTATTTTGGGGTTATATTGGGATATGAAAAAGAAAATGGAAACTACTATAGTATATTGGGTTATATTGGGATCATGGAAAAGAAAATGGAAACTACTATAGTATTTTGGGGTTATATTGGGATAATGGAAAACACACCTCGAAGCACCTTCACCACTCTCAAAGTTCTGTGGTGAATTGACAGGTGGTTTGAGGTGCACTGGCGTGTATAGGGGATGATGGGCTTTGTGGATGGCAAGCCCTCAAGGGACAAGACTTGCATGTACACCAGCCTTCCTGAGCACGGTAAAATCAGTAGAACCTGAAATAAGTTGGACGAGGAAATGGGCGCGACACGGAAACTGGGTTTATATGGAGGTTTATGGTTTGTAGGTTCTATGTAATGTAGAAGTCTGCAGTATTAAGAACACTATTCCTTCATACTCCGTATATAGACATGGTATAATTTGACCTGAACCGTATTGAAGTTATTGATCCCGTACATTAACTGGATCGACTATTTGAATGCGTAGGGTGCAGGAAGCACGAGCGCCCAGAAAGCGCACTTTGAAACTCCTGGAAAACTTACAGCCAACTTTGCGCAGACCCCGTCTTCTAGCTCGAAGTCCATCCCGCTTTGTGGTTCGGAGCCGGTCAGAAACTGACCGAACAACCTCCCTTTAAAGGTATATATAGGGATCATAACCCCAATAATGGAGAATCAAATGGAAAAGAAAATGGAAAATGAAATGGAAACCCTAGGTCCCTTTAAAGGTATATATAGGGAAGGGATTGAAGATTGAGCTAAGGATTTACACCAACAACTCCGGCTTGGTCCAGGCGCACACGCCGCCTAACTGCAGAAAGACACCGTCAAGTCCTGAACAATTGGGCTTCTGGTTTGGCCTTAAGTTACCAAGCATTGAGTCCTAGGAGCGCTGTAACCTCTGTGGTAGGCCCATGCCTTCAATTCCTGGGGTGCTGTTAAGGAACTTAAATTAAGTTACCATAATGGGAAAATACAGTAAATCATGGGGTTTCCCCAATATAATAACTTAATTTAAGTTCCTCAACAGCAACCCAGATTCTTGGGTATCTGGACCCTCGGGGCAAGGAGAGTTCCTTGATTGCTTAGTTTGGCTGGGCTTTGCTGCCGGGGACAACTGGAGCGCAGGGCTGCTGGGCAGTAAGCTCAGTGTGTTCTGGGCTTCCACCCTGACCACCAGAAAGTAGACTCTAAACTCTCCATCCAGCAAAGCTTTTAAGTGTGAGAGGCTGTTGCAATCAGAAGCTAGAAAGCCTGGGCATGATGCTAAGCCCCAGCGAAACCGACCCTAGGCTTCAAGTCCTCTGCCGCCGCAATGCGCACTACCTTTTGAATGCTTTAAAGCTTGCTAGATTCAGGCCTTTGACTACAAGAAATCTGACCTACTTCCTGACATTGAATGTCAGTTCAAGAACCTTTAGCGGATAGATGCTTCTGGGGGTATGCATGGAGATCTGCCACCATCGCATGAGGAGTTGCGGTGCGGAGGGCTCGTGATATGCATTCAGAGGCAGAGGAAAATCAGGATTTTCCAAGGGAACATCTCTGTTCGTGTTCTGGCCTCACTCTTATGTGGATTTGCCAGCAAGTGGATGACTGATCCATCAGGCTGATTGCTGCCACTGGGGCCAACAGCAAGTGGCTACATGCCTTGGGCCTCAGTTGGGCAAGCCACCTGGTGTAGTCCACGGGAAAGTGTATATGGTAGTTTCCCAAAATTAGGGTACCCCCAGATAGACCCCACAGACTATAGTCCTCATTATAGGGGCCCCCAAAAAGATACTCCTAATTTTTTGGGAACCCCCCCCTTTAGCTCCTAAATGCCGAGAAGGAACAGCCCGAAATGTGCACGGTGTCCCCACGCCACTAGGGCCTGAAGTCTTGTCGGAAGACGGTTTCTCTGTCCTTCTCTCAACTTTTTTGGAGAACAGGAATTCAAGCTTCAGGGCTGGAAGCCGGCGCTAGAACCTAGAGAATGGACAGGTCTCCATATTGGGACAGATTCTGCTAGGTTGTAAAACAGATTATTTGATCCTCTCCCACATCTTCGTCCAAGAAGAATTATGTTCAGAAAAAACACCCCTATAAACCCATAGTAAATAATCCCTTTATAACCCCGGTGTAGTAGCTTCCATGTTCTTTTCCATTATCCTTACATGCAAAAGTCAGCCCCTAAACCTTAACCCCTAAACCTTGTTCAGATATGCAAAAGTCAGGCCAATGGACTCCAGAGTTCCCAGCATGTTTGGATCACTTCCAGGATGATCCATGCTCTGGATTGTCACCAGCGTGGTTCTTTTGGGAGTCCCCGGCAGCATTCTGCCGCTAATACTAAAGAGATCTAAAGAGGGTGCCCACAATTCGGACCATGAATTTCATATGGATAGTTCCGACCTTCCTTGTACAGCCAGTCCTCTACCGGCTCTCTCATAGCTCTTTCGCTCATGTGGATGGTACCATGCAAGCCCCATGCTTGGTTGCATCACTCACTATCAGCAGAAGCATAAGGATCCTTCGAATGAAGCGATCTTGTCTTCAAAAGACCCCGAAGACGGTAGCGAGAGAAAATGCGATCGAGAGCTCTCGGATGCAGAGGCCGTCTGAATCCTTGGTGCTAAATCCCACCAAACTCAGCCGTGAAGTGCAGAAGCCCAAAGGTCAAGGGTGAATGGGACTACCGGGGCTTCGGCGTTTCCAGCTGCGCTGCTTGCGACTGGGCTGGCGCAAGGAGGGCTTGGTTGTTGGGTGGAGGCTCTGGAAGGTTTTCAAAAACATTTACAGCTTACGTACTCCCATGGGGAAACATTCCTCACATCATGAAGTCACTCAAGCCAGGGCAGGTCATGACCACCTCACCCGACTTCACTTCAAATGGCATTGTCTAAACAAACCACCCCCCAAAAGGGCGTGGCCGTAAGTTTTGATAGGCAAGAATCTAGCCACCCATGTGGGGCTTGGCGAGTTGGAGTGTCATTCAGGCTAGGCAGGTTATGCCCGTTCAAGTTGTGACCAAAAGCAAGTCATCGTGCCGAAAATGATTAGCTCATATCTTACTATAGTTGTATAGGATTAGAAGAGGATAGTCTTGGTAACCATTCTGGCTTTCACAGCATTCCAGTATTCAAGGTTCTAGGAGTTTGAAGCTACAGAGCCTACAGCTAAGATTTGGCTTTTAACTGCTTGCTTCAGCTTCGGGCCCTAACCCTTAACCGTTAACCCTAAACCCTAAACCCCTTACCCGTAAACCCTAAACCCTAAACCCTTAACCCGAATAGGCTTTAGGGTTCCAGGAGTGCACATTTCCATCGTTCTTGTTTGAGATGATCATGTATCGGAATGCTCGTCCTTATGGACATGGGGGGTTTTCCCAAAACTGGGATGACCCGTCTAAGGGGGATAGAGGCTGATATAGGGGTTATATGGGGATATGATAGGGTTTAGGGTTTAGGGTTCCCAAATCAATTGGGGGTACCTTTTTGGGGGTCCCTATAATAGGACTATAGTGTTTTGGGGTCTATATCGGGGTCTCCTCTGGTTGGGAAACTACCACGTGGAAGTTTCAGGGCAGGACATCTTACGCAGATGCATAGAGAACTGCCACAGACGAAACCGCTCAAAAGCTACCATGAACTCGGAATTATCCCGAAAAAGGGGGAACAGAAACAGAGGCCTAGAAACGCGGTAGCCCATCGACTGCAGGATGTTTCCCTCACTCCCCTGGATCCCCAAGATTGAGGTTGGCTACATTGTGGCGACTCTGTTTTCAGATGTCAAGAGTTGAATGCTGTTGGCCCATACAGAAGGCAGATTCCACTTCTTTTAATTCATGGGCCCAACGATGACGCAGCTAAGCACGTGGACTTGGTTGGCCCAGAATTTCTAGACTGCCTGCCATAGGATTGGACGCCGCCCATGGAAGCTTGCAACAGCAGAGTCAGACTTCGTAGCCTTATTCCCTGCATCAACCTTTTCTGTGCTCAGCTACGTGATGAGGAACTCGATCCAATAACTCAATTTGATGCCGTGACATCTGCTGTATGCCTCGAAGGTATTTTGTTAGGTCAAATAGCTGTTTCTGAGTCCGTGCTACAGCTTCATGTCCAGCCCCTGCCGCAAGACACCTCCACAAAGCCGAGCATGGCAGCTACATGCCTAAATCAACCCGACCACCCCCGTCCCCGCCGTGAGCACTTCTAATTTTGGAACGGAACTTTGAGGCCAAGACTTACAACCAACCCTGTACGTAGTCGCTGCGTGGATAGTGGCCATACTTTTGGGGCAGCAGAGTTTCTGTACTGCAACATCTGCGATTCTACGCGAACAGTCTGCAAACTCCTTTGAAATGACTGGCGTACCGAGAGTGTTAAAAGGAATTACAAATCAGCTCTGCGTGAGGGGTCTGCCTCCAGCAAGACTCGTATGGACCTCTGCACCCTCCTTGCCTAGGTGATGGTTACCTTTTCAAGGGTAAGGTGCGGCGTACGGTTGCATGTGTTAGGCTTGCTCATATGCGCTGTGAGCGAATCGGTTTGCTAGTAGGCGTCGTCTGCTGCTGCTGCTGCTGACTTAGTGGTGGTCGCTGTCATTGTGGTATGTGGGTGGTTGTTGTTGTAGTTGTCGTGCCTGTGTTTGCTGTCGATGGATTACGCCATGAAGGTTATATGGACCTCCTTACGGAGGGTTATTGAGGACTTTCGAATTTTGATCTCTGAGATCTGGGGGGTTCCTTTGAGGGTGACTCCTCAGGGTTCTATGATTGCGATCTATCTTGGTGTTATCAGTGTCTCTGGTATCGAGGTTGATGGTGTGGTGTGTGTGTGTGTGTGCGTACTTCTCAAATCGTGACAAGGGATCGACCCCTTTAGTGGACCCTGAATATTCCCCAATAGTTTCCCGCTCCTTTTCCTTCCCTACTACTTTCTTTTTCTTAGTAGGGAACAAGGGAATATAATCCCTGCTATAATATATTACCATATTCCCTACTAACCCCAGTAAGACTAACAACCGGCAAGCAACACATCTACCAACGAAACGGTGGACCTTTAACCCTAAACCCTGGGACAAACGAACCTGCGGGCCATGACAACCCTGCGGGACCGCCCTCCAACGCTGTTTGCCCACCCCCCGTCATCCGGTTGTTTAGGGTTTTTTCTCGGAGGTTTTAGGGGCCTCACCTGAAGGTCCCGCACCAGGATTCCCGGCCTCGCAGGGCTCCTCCCAAAGGCCTTCCAGGAAACGTTCATGTTTCAACCTTTTAGCCTCCTCAAAAGGCGCGACCCGAAGGCCTCCCAGGTCCTCAGGCGCCTCGCCTCAAAGCACATCTTCCTTCGAATTTGCAGTTGGCCTTCTGACATCATCACTTATCATTATGATGCAGAACCTTTCAGAAAAGCTCCGCACAGGCTTGCCAAGCGCTCCCAGGGCATTTAAGGCCTTTCAGGCGCTTCCTGGAAGGTGCAAGGCCCCAAAGCCGGCCTTTCAGGGGCCTCCCTCAAACGGTTCAGGGCAAGGAATCCCTCTGGGCCTTTTCACAGCCAGCAACCTCTCAAGGCAGCTGGGCTTCTGACATTATCACTTATCGTCATGATGCTTCTGGGGAATTCTTCGAGCATTCGCCAAGATCCACACGTGGAGGCCGGCCAAGGCCTCTGCTCTCCCTATCCGTTGCTCGAGTTCTTCTATCTCAGCTTGCAATTCAAGAGCGCACCATCTGAGAATGCTGGCTGCGGGGCGTGACGAGGGGTGAACAGCAGAACTGGGAGAGAAAAGCTATCAGAAAGTCCCGCTTGCTAGGGAGGTTTGGGGGGTAGGAACCTTAAACCCTAATTGAGACTAGTTAGGGTTGGGGACGCAGGCACTCGAAGAGCCTAAAAGCGCACCCACCGCGCGCTCACACTGCTACACACCCTAAATTCTAAACCCTAAACACGAAACCCTTGTCGCAAGGCCTGCGCAGTCATTGGTGGAGGCGATTCTGCCATGGAGGAGGCCCCAGGAGTGGGCCCTTAGCGGATTACATAGAAATATGGTATATAGGGACTATATAGGGATTATATTCCCTTTTTCGGTACCATTGAGTTTAGGGTTGATGGAGAATCAAATGGAAAATGACATGGAAAATGACGTGGAAAAGTCCCGGGGAGCATGACTGAAACGAAACGGTCCCTTTTTTTTTGGGGGGGGGGTTAGGGTTTAGGGTTTTAGGGATACTACCGCCCATAGTAGTGGAGAAGCACATGGAATTTCAACTAGCAAATGAAATGCACACCAGAGTTCAACGGGATTGTCTAGCGATACTGCCGCCAAGAATGGAGAATCCAGTAGGTGAGACATTGGAAGATGAAATTGAATTTGCAAGTACATTGCATCGTAGTTTATAGGGAGTAGGGTTTCCAACAATGGGGGGGGGTTCCTGTACGGTTGTTATACGATTATATGGGTTATACCGGGATTCCGCAGGGTCTGTAGGGAACAACAAGGAAATTTAGGGCTTGAGGGCTCCCAAGAAACAGCGGTCACGTTCGGGGGGGTCCCTGTAATGAGGATCGTACTATATTGGGGTCTACATTCTGATGACCTTTGTACTTATGGAAACCTCCAACTGGCATGGCGCCTTTTTTTGGCTTTGGGTGTACAGTTGAGGGTATATTGAGAATTCTTGTGCACTACTTGGTCTTCATTCCAGATCCGCAACCTTGGAGCAAAATCCCTGACCTTCTGATACGCGATTTCCACCTCGGTCTGTGTCTCAGGACTAGAAACAGCAGTGGCATGCAGGATGGGCTCTTCTGGCATTTGCAAAGCCAAAGTGCCAGATGCTAGGCATTGGGCAGGGTATCTGAGCTTTCGTCATGCACTCGACGTGCGCCCGTAAGTTGCTCGGGCTTGGTGCCTCTCCCTACAGCTACCTCGCTATGCTTATGCATTCCATCATTAGAGCAGCGCTAAAAGGATCAAGACTGTTATCCACCAGGTGCTGCCGCAATTAATTTCGTTGAGTCTGGGCGGCCTCCTTGCTATTCTTTGCAAGGGTCTTTCATGGTCCATAAAGACCTCCCTGAAACCGTAACCCCAAAGTCAAAAGTCGGTCCAGTTACAGCCCTCGGGTGATTTGAAGCTAGCCATGAGCCTTCCTGGTGCAGTTGCGGAGATGATAAGTGGGGTTCAAGACGCTTCTATGAATCAGTTAGGGGTTACAATAGTACATCCCCAAAGATACCCCACCCTAGATTTGGAGCCTTATGAGGCCTGTCAAGCCCTATGTGGCCCTTGTTAGACCCTGGAAGGTTACCTTTGGGGGGAATGGGATTATAATGCTTCATGGGTCCACCTCAGCAAGGACAGGTCGGAACAAACTTTCCCCAGTGTGGCAGGCTTTTGGAGTTCCTTGCTCCATTGTATATGCCTCTATGACAAGTGTAGGAAATACCGAAAAAGAACAAGGTGCCCCAGAACACACGCACACTCAATCCCAAGTACTATGCTCTTTACTGTATTGTGGGAACCTCCAATTGTTCGAAGCCCGCGTGTGAAGGCGCTGATGTTGGCTCGCATATGCAGCTCTGTGACGCTCATCCATCGCCGGGACGCTAGGTCGCAGGTGGATCGGGTAAAGGGCTCGAGGCTTGTGGGTTTGGGGTCCATTGTTTGGAATGGAGGCTCTGTAAGGGTTATTCGCGCGATGAATTAAGGAAATCTTAGGTCAGCTAAGCAGCTGCAGAACGGTAGGAGGGATCAACAGAACCTTGCTAAATTGTTGTGCCAACGTGAACAAACCCTGCCGGGCCCTGCCGCATCTCACCACAAGGTTGGGCCCTTCGAGTTTTTGGGGTCGACATGTGGGTGTGGGTCGTGCATGTCTCATATGTCACTTACTAACTGGGCTAAAGGTGTAGAGCGCGTACGGTACATTGCTCAGTAGCGCTACATGTTTTCAAAAACACTGATACCCCAAACCCAGCCAGCGGCCAAACCAGCTGCATGATTTTGGATTGTCGTTGCATGGATTCTTATCGTGTTTGGGGCCCAAGCCTTGAGAAGGAGTGGCTGAATTTAACGTTCGTCCGCTTCATACTGATCCCATCAAGGAACCTCTAGTCCCCAATAGCGAGTGAGATTCTACATGAGATCATACGAAGAAGAGGATCTTACTTGGTTCAGTCACAAAATCGCTTTTGAATTGTTGCTCGGACATGTCCTCAGTGGGCTAAGGATAGCTTCCGAGCAAGCCTGGTGTTGCAGCAGCGCGTGTGACTCGGCTGGCTACACCGTTACATAAGGTTTGTGGCCCAATTTCCTTTTGCCAGGCCACGCAAACCTTGCAGGGGGTCAGAGAATGGGTCCAAAGGGGTTGGAGAGAGATTGCTGGAGGGATCAACTCTCCCACCTTGCCTTGGGCCAAAGACTTCTTTACCAGCTTAAAGCCCTTTGGTGCCTCATGCCTCAAAGCTTAAACCATGCTAGTCCACATAATGTAGACTCCTAAATACTTGCCAACATTGTGGTCCTAGGTTCTTGGTAAGATTATAGTATAGGGTACCTTAGATAGACCTCAAACGTGATACGTTTTGGTAATTATGACTGATATAGGCCGCTACAGAGCTATTTCAAACATTCAGGGTCGCCCTGGTGTATTCCAAGATGCTCAACCCTTCTTTGCTGTTTCCAGGCAACGCCTGAACTTCCTGAATTTTTGAAGCCCTCGCACTAAGAATTGGTGGCCAGTACGAAATGTTCTCAGCAGAGCAACAAGGTATTAGACCCTTATAAAGTTGTGTAAGGAGCCGGATGTTTGCATTGTAGTTTCCACAAATAGGGGCATCCCAATATCGCCACCCCAATACAATCTAATCCTTATTATGGGACCCCCCACCCCTGAACCCTTAACCCTAAACCCTCTAAACCCTAAACCCTTAAACCCTAAACGCTTAAACCCGTAAGTTAGCCATAACGACAAGCTAAGGCTGAACCATCCGCATATCTCAGCCACTTGTGCTATGTTGGCTATGCTTTTGGTGGGGTTATATCGAGGTTATATAGGGATAATGGAAAAGAAAATGGACACTATAGGGATTATAGTGATTATATGTATATATTGGGGTGATATAGGGAATATATTGGGATAATGGAAATGAGATTGAAATTAATATTTAGGGATCAGAGCTTAGGGTTTAGGGTTTAGGTGGGTCTCAGGATGGTGGTGGCAACATATTTCGGAAGTTCATTGTACACAAGGTTTAGGGTTTAGGGGTTTCGTGCTTAGGGTTTAGCTCAGAAGAGGATCCGTTGATTTGGGGTCTAGCTGGGAGGCATGGCGGCTGGGATTCACAAGTTTGTTGGACAGGTCTTACTCCGGGAGATAAAGTCTGCTTAAGGCAAGCGTCTGATGTATTTATCAGGGGGATGGGTTTAGGGTTTAGGGTTTAGGACTGATGGTTCGGTGTACTGGGTTGTGTCAAGGAACTTGATTTGAGTTGCCATAATATGGGTATATGGTAGATAAAAAAGTCTCCGTATTATGGTAGCTTAATTTAAGTTCCTTAACAGCAACCCAGTGTAAGCCCAAAGGGCCCAAAAGCGGGGCTGCACCGTAGTTCCGTTACCAAGCTGGAACGGCAACTTGACTCAGTCTTGGGTCACCGTTGAGAAGACTTAACGCCCTATACCCTATACCCTACGAGATGCCTCTCTGGTCTTTGTTATGATAGCTATGCCGAGGATCCTACAGGGTGCAACAACTTTGAGAGATCCCAAGTTAAAAGACGTCGGGAGGTTGGTTCCTTCAGGGCCGAACTGAAGATGCTTAAGGGCTTACTTAGTCCACCCTCCTACATGCACCTGCACGCCACCACCATGATCGGAGCTCCCCTTTCGGGTCCTTGCGACAAGCATCCTGTTCGTGTGGGAGCGTATCTCCAGCGTCGCCATGAAGCATTGCGTTCGGCACGCCGCAATCGGAAAAAAATGCAAAAACGACATGATTCCCTCTAGATTTAGAAGCTGCCCTCGATCTTTGCAGGAATTTCAACTCCTTGTAGAACCTGCCTCAGAAGTTTCTCAACATCGTAGGGTCATGCTGCTGTACTTGAACAGCACATGCTGCCTGACCAGCAGAGCTGTTGAACGTCAGCACATGGAATGTTGTTCCTCGCTGTAGCATCGACCGCAGTGTGGGAGTTCCTGGAAACAATCCCTGTTGAATTCTACAATCCTAAGCCATTCTAAGCCCCACATCCAAATCTCCTCATGCTTATGATCCGTAGTAGGATCCCTAGGTGTGCCCTCTTTGATGTTGAACTATCTGAAGTAATCGGTAAGTCCATAGCTCGGATACCTTTCATCCTCAGTCGCAACAGACATGTGGTAGTTTCCCGGAAGAGGAGCCTAAACCTCAAGCCCCAATATAAACACCACAATACTATAATCCTTACATATACGGGAACTCCCAAAATGGTACCCCGAATTTTCGGAAACCCCATGGAGGTGTCTTATAATTTGTTGTAGATGAAGCCATCAGCCCCGAACTGATGCCTAAACGAAGAATCCGAGGTCCGATGGACGCTTGCCTTCACAATCAATCATGGCTCGAGGGGTGTGAGATTCCCACGGCTTTTAAATAAGTATATAGGCACCGTGAAGTAGATAGAATATGGGGTATATGGGGATCTGATTATAATATACCCAAAGCCATATTCGATCTACTTAAGGGGAATACTAGATGGATAAAAACCAAGCTTTTGTTACTGAAGGTGTCATGTCTTGCTTTCTGGTTCTTAGTAGGGAACAAGAATAAGGGAATATATTCCCTATACAATTCCCACCAAGGTTTGGTGGTGGGGGCTGTGGGTTTACAGATTACCCCGCCGTGGCTTCTCGAACAAAGGGATCCCGTCTTGGCCGCTCTTGCGTTAAAAGTCCTTCCACACACGTTGCTGTTCAGGACTCTAAAATAGGAAAGCCCATTATTTACTATAGACCCATAATTTGGTAGCTAAATTTAAGTTCCTAAGTCGTAACTATGGTATACGAAGGCTTATCATAGTAGGTCCAAAAAAGCTAAGCGCATTTGCAAGAATCCATGTCCATCATCCATGGGAGCAACGAAGAACTGTAGCTTGTGCGCAGTGTGAGGTGAGGATTAGGACCTTGCAGCCCGGACCTGTCCCTGCCCTAAACCCTAAACCCTAAATGAGCCATTGTCTAAACTCCTAGTATCCCCCTTAATGACCCATATAGTAGTCCCCTATATAATCCCTATATAGCCCCCTTTGAGGAGTTTAGACTATAGCTCAAATGCATGCTTGGCAGAATGATACGAGGAAACCTGAGACTCAGAGAGTACACCAGGACTTGGTAGCACTGAGCAAATGCATCGAATTCCCACACAGCGTGGAAGCCGCATCATGGTTCTAGATTCCTTTTCTGGAATAGGGTACCTCCTCTAGACCTCAACATGATATTATGGGTTTTTAATCTGGCACCTACTGTAGGGTATTTTTCCAAATTTGATGTGTCTCCAGGTACTGAGCACAAGAATAGCCTTGGTAGGCGCAAGTCTAAGGAACACGGCAGTGAAGCGTTTCGCTGGGCAGACAGTCGGGGATGGCGAAGGTGGCTGGGATTACAGGAGTGACTCCCTGAGCTATTCTCATAAATGGGCATAAACAAGGGTTGCGATTCAGGCGTCAGGGTCCAGGCTCCAAGTTTTGAGGTATAGGCTGTAGGCTTTGTTGTTCGGCCTTCGGCTTTCGGTTTTAGGCTTTGGGGTTTAGACCTGAGGCTTTTGGCGTCTAGGCCCAAGGTTTTGCATGGGGTCAGGCTCTAAGCTTTGGGGTTTATGTGAAGGGCACGGAGTTAAACTCCTTTGGCACAAAGTTGGAAGTAGGTATATCCTGGATGAGAACATGCGGTATCAGGGCCAAGAAGCCTTCCGCTATATGCATATATATAGAGTATATATATATATAGACTTATGTATGTACATATGAGCCACAGTCTACCAGTAAACAAAAGGGTTGGTGCATGTTGGTGCATTATGACTTTCACGGGAGAAGCACATGCAAAAGGGAATGGCACATGCAATGGCTATTGGGATTATAGAGTGGACTGCATGTATATTTTGGCTAATCCAGACCCGCAGAATTAGACCTTATAGCCATCATGGGTTACCAACGCCCTGTAAACGCCCATTCAAGCTTGCATCCCTGACTTGAGCGCAAAGTCCTTGAACCCTAAACCATCAACCTGATCCCTGGTGAAGCCCCAGCCTTTAGCCCATGGCTGGGGTTGAAGTCCTTAAAAGCCTTGCGCAGTGGTGAAAATTTCTCATCATTGTGAGTCCCAGGGTTTATTGGTTCAGGGTGTCGTGACGCAGAGGTTGGGCCGAAGGCATTGGGCCATGGGTATTAAGGGTCTCGAGTGTTGGGCTGGAGCGTTGGGTAGAGGTTTCGGATCAGGGGTGGGTTTTGTTGGCTGGAGGGTGCGGACACTGGCACTGCTTAAGTCCGCGAGGGTGCGATGTACATCGCTGCAGTTTGTCAGGCTAGTTAACCCACTGAGCAAACGCAGGAAACCTGGTTCGAGAACCAAACATGATTACACACATGTACCTGAGTTGATTGCAACTGTTCTGGAAGCATGCGGTGCATTTGGAGGACGCATACTGCGGTGCGGACTATTCTCCATTATCATAGATCCCCGTCGTTATGACCATGCGACAGCCTCAACAGGTGTTAAGCGAACAAGCCAGCCCTCCACCACAGCATGTAACTTAGAAAGCTAATCAAGGAACTGCAGACTGCGGGGGAGGAAGTCTTGAAGGTTGAGGGCTTTCGGCTCAGGGTCTTCCACAGCTATACTTGAGGTGACAGAATCCCTGTGAGGCGCGGGTCCCATGGTACGCGCAAGGTTCTCTTGAGAAAGGCAGATTTCAGCTTAGAGGTCTATTCCACCTGAAAGTAAGCATCCCCACCGAGAGAATTACGCATGCGATGGATTAGCGACGCGTGTACCGCGACGTAATTTAGCACCGCATGAGCCCCAAAAACAGTTATGGGACATGGCGCTCCTGTTAGATACGAAACCTGATTCCATGTGATTCCCAATTGCCAGCTTCATATCCAAGAGCAGGAGGTAGATTAGCCGGAAAACCCTTTAGCCCTTTAGCCCTAGCCCCGACTTGCAGGTCTATTACCTTTGGAAGTACTAGTACTTTGATGATGGCCATGGTTATCATCAGGACAACTCTTAGAAGACACATACGAAAAAGGAGACATGTCAAGATCTGGAGGGATCTGAGGCTCTCTCAGAACAGCCCCCCCTCCCTGCCAATTATACCCCATGAGGATCCCGTCTAATTCCCGTGTATCTCTGGAGTCCCTAAACCCTTAACCCTAAATTGCGAACCCACAACATCCTTACCGGAAACTTGGCCTTTGACATTCCTTCTAGTATTTATTTTAGCCAGAGGCGAGGCTTCCCATGAAGACACAGCACTGGGCTATGTGAGGCCACCATCCCACAACCACGAGGGATGATGGTAACTGTACGGGTCTCCTAACCCAACTTAAGGGGAATCCTTCTAGAATTCTGTGGCCATAGAGTAAGCATTAGAAATTCATTTCCATCCAGCGTTTTCGGGGCCTTTCATGACTACGACAAGGTGACGAGCGCAAAGAGCTGACCCATCTTGAGCTGGCCGACACGAAGGACTCGAGCCTGTCGGGTTTTGAGTTCCTGGATCCCACAAGTAGGTAAAATAATAGTCCGAAATCCACCAAAATAGCTCACCAGGCAAGTGTTTTTCACGTAACTTTTGGGGTTCAGGTTTAGGCTTTAGGGTAGAGAGCTTAGGGTTTAGGGCAAGCAAAATGTTAAAGATGATTTTGGAAGATCTTATCCTGAGCCTGTACTCCACGTCTCAGAGCCAGAGGCATCCGGGACCCTGAGAGCTACTGCAGGAATCATAGTAGTTGCCAATATTATTTTGCAGTCTGCTGTACCCCATACCATAATTACACCGGGAATCTAAGACCATAGTGTTGGTAATGATTTATGCCCTTGCATTTGCCAAAGCCTGCTGGCTACCCACTTGCCACGCCTCGGCTTCCTTAACTGGTGCTTCAAGATCACTTGATACTGCCTTAGTGTAAGGTGTGGGTGCCGTGGGTGCAGGGTTTAGAGGATGAGACAGATACAGGGGTTTACAGGTGCATGCGCGACTTATTGTCTTATTCCGTGTTCAGTATTTTGAGTTTGCCATGGCATGATGTTACTAGGCATAGGCCAGTCACCTGAGCCATTGTGCCAAAATACGCTGAAATGCAGCTACCCCTAGTATGGTTTGCAGGAGACGTGTCAAAGTCATGCATCCGCCTGAAATCCTGACATTAAAGGATTTGTAGCGAAGAACTGAGCCCTGCAAGGATGCCCCAATATTCTGTGCTTTACATCATAAAGCCAGAGTTGCAAAAAGCCTAAATGTTTGAACCTGAAGCCCGAGGTCAAAAAGCGCAGAGCCCTAACAGAAATACTTGAGCCTTAAGCTTGAGACCCCAACCTCCTAAACCCTAAACCCTAAAACCAGCCAAACACTTGAGGACAGCTCAGTTGAGTGGCAGCTCCCAGTTGATGCAGCGTTCATCGCAATTGGTCATGACCCCAACACCCGGCTCTTCAAGGGCCAGGCCAGGACTGTTGCTTATATACTTGTACGAGGAAATGGAAAAGAGCATGGAAACGACTATAAGGGGGTTATATAGGGTTTGAGTTTAGGGTGCTTACATGGGTCATTCTCAAAATTATGGGCCTCTTGTGGCTAAGAATTGCCGCGCCTAATATTTAAGGGTACCAACAAGGACCCCCAATTTTGGGAGCTACCCATATACTTTTATAGGGTTTAGGGTTTAGGGCTTAGGGCTCTTTTGAGGGGATTTTAGGGCTCGTGTTAGGGCTTGGGGTGTAGGGGAGGGACAACCAGAGGGGGGGGGGCTACGTGGAAATCTTGGTTATAGGGTTTGAGGGTGACGGGCCAACGATGGACAATCAGGTGGGAAAGAAAGCAAGGCATGACATGAAAGCTATTCCTGTACTTCTGGCTGTAGGGTGTACAGGTCAGGGGTTAGGGCTGCAGTGGTGCCATGGAAGATCAGCAGAACACCGTAAACCCTCAGCCTTAAACCCAGAGCTCAGGTAACACTCCCAGCAGCTACTTGATGGAACCATTCATAGCAAAGCACCCCTAGAGGCTTCGACCGTCATCCAAATACCGCAGATGTCTGGGTACTACACCTCGCTATGGTTTCCACAGTTGGGGTCATGGGGGCTGAGTCCTTGGGCGCTCAAGGCTGCCACATTATAGTACTGCGGATTCATGTCCACCGGGAGTGTGATTACACCGTTGGCGTTCTCAATTGGGTTGCCGCTGGTGTGACTACGAGCGTTGTTGAGGGGCTGCTCCCCTTTCCTCTTCTGTACTAGACTCACCGTTTTGGTTCGTTCTACGATTGCAACGATAATCAGGAAATTGCATTTCTGCTCCCTCGCGTCCGGTCTAACTGTAATTTCATTCTTGTCGTTGTATCCACGAATGTTGTATCTCTCCATGCCCACATGTGACGGTTCCAAGTCCTACAGGGTATCTTTGATTCTGTCCCTCTCCGGATCTGCCTTCCCCCTAAACCTCTACACCAGCCTATTAGCTTACATTCCCCCTTAAGTAGATAGAATATGGCATATTGTAAATAAGATCCCCATATACCACATATTCTATCTACTTAAGGGGGACTATATGCCCTACACGTAGGTTGGTAGTTGCTTTCCTGCAAACCCTCGCCTCATTCCTATGATGAGCAGGTAGAGATGGATGAGAACCTTGGGCAGCTTAAGGTTTAGGGACAGGGTAGACTGGTAGGGCTTGGGGCGATTGGGTGATGACTCGGGGTCTTGCGGCAAGTTTCTGGATGGCGTCTGGGTTTGAAGGTCAAGGACTCTGAGTTAAGGCTTGACGCTCAGACCTTTGACAGAAAGTTCATAAAGATGTGATCTCAATTTTCGGTGGTGTTCAATCCAGGTTGGAATCCTAGGCTTAGGGAGGCTGAGCATTTTTTCCGCAAAGATCGCAGATCCGCCACAAGCGTCATCGAGAAGCGCATCGTTTTTCCCCAGGAAAGCTTGAGTAATCGTGGAAAGCCAAGATAGGGGCTGAGGGAAGAGATGCGGACTCTGAGCCGGAGAGCGGGGGCTTGTACCTGAGTGAGGATCATCTTCTATGTGTTGCATTCTGCTAGGTTATTTCAAATCCCTATACATGCTCTTATGACCCTGTATATCCCTATCTAAACTCTGTATATTCCTAGCTAAACCCTGTATATCCCTGTATCCCTATATTGCCAATTATTCAAGTAACCCCTCTCCTCACCATACTCTTGCGACTCCTTTCCTCCACACTCCAGCCAGGCCCAACGACCCCTTACCAGGGCCTGAACTTTAAACCCTAAACCCTAAACGCTTAAGAAGGCTAATTTTCAGAAGCACCTACCCTGAGGACAGGCTACATCCACGTCTACGGCCCAACGAAGACCTCCGTTACCTGGTGCTGCAGTGAAGATTGGTTTGGGGTCAAGGGCCTTCAGGGTCATGGTGGTTTCCAAGAACCCAAGAACTCCAGGGCTTTCCTTGGCGTCCCGATGATGGGGGCTAGAAAGCATTTTGCCGTATGCATGGAGATCCTAATTCTTGGAAACTTTGCAGAGCTAAACGGGGCTTTAGCCCAAGTGAGGCTGCAGTGTTCTGTCTTCCCATTGAGCTTCGTCTGCCATGTTGTCAGGAAGGAATTGAACCACGGAGCTAGTCTGATGCTCAGAGAAAGCGCAGCCAACGCATTGCAGTCCTTGAGGATCTCTAAACTGTGGGCGTCTCAAAACGTATCATTTCTCCTTTCCCACTTCCTGCTTGGTACTGCTACGGGAGGGGGAGTTCAAACAAATCACAGCTCACAGCCTGAGTGGTTTCTTAATCTCGAAGAGTTGATGCAGTCTATGCACTCTTTCGTTTGGTAAGCCCTGAAGTTCAGATTCCGTGACTCTTTGATGGGGATTCCAACTCTTATTGCACATGTCGCCTCACATCCGACACCCTTAAGCGACCCGAATCTCCTTGAAGCCTAAACCTCCCCCAAGTCCCCAATCTCTTCAAAGCTTAAACCAGCGCAAGCGTTTGTACCTCTCAGCACAAACCCAACAACCTTCCAGTCTTCCTAGGGTTCACAGATACTCCTTTTACATAGACCTATCTCGTGCACTTCTAACCCTACTTGTCGCTGCAGTTGATCCTCGCCGTAGCCACAAATTCAAGGTTCCTGGCTTCTTCGCAGCTGGGGATGTCGCTGACAATGTCTACCGACAGGTTGGGCCACCTCTCAGGGACTAGAACCTAGTAGTTTCCATGGTGGCTTTTCCATGATTGGTACTTTAGATCCTGTATACCCTGCCTAACCCCCTTAAGCCTAAACCTCTATAATCTCTTTATAAACCCTATCTAACGCTCAGATTTCAATGATCATGTCTTAGGGTTTGAGGGTTCAGAGATGCTGGTGTAGGAATCACAGGATGCTGGGGGTCAAGGTATGGGGTTTGAGGTTCAGCGCTTCTGGTACCAGAGTTAGGGTTGAGGGATGAAGGTCAGCTCTCACCTCTGAAGGTGGATTCAGCGATTTGGATCGATATGGAACTTGGGCTTGCGGGATCAAGTTCTAAAATGTGGGCAGCAAGGGATTGGAAGCTTGCTGCCCTCCGTTTTCCGAGTCTTGCACTGAGGAGACATGGTTTAAAGATTGGGGTGGTGACATGATGCAATAATTGCTCTGGCTTTGGGGCATGCCATCAAGACCGTGGTTCGGGGTTTAGATCAGTAAGGTTTACGCTGCAGGGCCGTTTGTAGCTCTGCAGTCAGAGAATTGTAGGGGGCTCCCTTTCGGAACATATGATTGCGTATGGGACCTCTTTATTTTTGGGGTCCCCCCCAAGAGGGTCCCCAGAAAAAATGGGAAATCATGTCTTTATGAAAGCGCTCCTCAGATCCTCGACCTGGGGATTGGCTTCAAGGAGGTTCTGCATTAGGATCCTGCAGCCCAATCACATCCATTTTTGATACTCCGGTTTAGGATTTGGTCTTTTAAAGGCAAAAGGTTACCTGAAAACCTTCAGGGGTTGAGGGCTGACAGATTAAAGAGGGCCTCCAAACAATGCGCTTGGTTCAGGCTCCAGAGGCCTGCTGGACGAACCCCTTCGCCCAAATCATTTGGGCTGTGATTTTAAGGTTTTGAATACAGATTTGTCATAAGCTGATCGGCTTCAGGTTCAACTTGTGGTTTCTGGCGTTTGAATACAAAGCTCGCAGGGCTGGTTTGGTAAAAGATGCTGAAAAGCCTGCCTTTCACACCAGGGGGGATTGGAACTTTCCTTTTGCCCACATGATTTGACGCGCAATTTAAGGTTTGGAATAAAGAAATATCCTTTCAGCTGGCCGGCTTCAGGTACAAGATTCGGTTTCTGGCTCCAAACTCACAACATGTCACAGCGGGCCTTCTATCATTGGCCATGATCCTGAACAAGGGGGCCCCGCAACGTGTTCTGAAGGATCTGTTCAATAAAGTGGCTTCAACATTACCGCAGCAGTGGGGTCCCCCCAACTGCCTTGGACTTTCACACCGTCGCTGATCCATTCCGAGAGCATTGGGAGAAGCCAGCCGCCATCCTTCAAACAAAATTGGAAGGGAGCGAACGGACTTCGTCCATAATGCCAATGTGCTAAGTGAAAGCACATAGCTTGTTGGTGACTTTTGCTCGCAGATCAACCGTGGCCTGTGGCCGCGCTTGTAGAAGTGTGGATGTGCAAGCTTCCAATTGCTGCAGAAGGACCATGGGTCATGATGCTGCACAAAATGAAGGCAAAGCGCGCTGGTATTGCAACTTGCACCGCACCATAGTTGTTGCCGCAATTTGGATGGCAAAGCGCTTCAGAAAGGTCTTGGAAAATGGAAAAGGCCACGGTATGAATCTCCAGAAAGCCGCGGGAAAGACATTGCGGCGAACCAATGTAATTCGGTTTCTTACTGGCAAGACTGGCTCAAGCTACCACGCACCACTTGTTTGCTATAAGCCTTGACTGATGCTGAGCCGTCTCCAATTCGGTCTGCAAGGCCTGTAACTGCCGCTCCTGAGTTTAGCGCGTGCCAAGCTTTTGTTGACCTAGCCTTGGCCTCCTTCGCCAAGAGCTGGTCCCGGGCATTTTGGCGGACTTTGGCGTGCTTCAGGGCCGACTTGCAAGAGGCTCTTGATTCTTGAGCCCAGGATCGGAACCAACATTTCCGTTGATATGGCACTTTGATATTTGCGACCGTTCCCTTCGCGCTTTACGATGTAAAGAGCTGATTTCACACTAGCCCACCAGCCATTCATGTTTATCGTGAAGCCTGTTTCATGTGAAGGTTTTCTTCGAGATTTGGTGTCTTGACTGCATTACAGAAAGCTTCCCTCTTAAAGGATCTTAAAGGCTTCTCCACATCCGGAGGAGTTTTCATGAGACCCGGGTCATTATGTTTTCGGCTGAGATTCGAGATGACATGGGAGGGTAGGCGGACCCTGGGGCATACACCATTGACACCTTCTTCTTCCCAAGACCTGCCGGGGAGAGTTGTTCTTGCATCCGTGAACTGGCCTGGCGCTACCGGTGCCAGCATCCCAGCTGACATGCCTGCACGGCTCAAAACTGAGAGGTGTGCCCACCGGCTGTCTCCGTCCACTGCCACCTGGACACTGGCTTGGATTTGCACGTAATCTTTGAGCTGGCAGGTCGGCCTGAAAGTGAAAACAGAAGGCACCGGCTTGCTTGTCGAATGCCTGCATGTTCTGAACTCAAAGCGGGCCCAGCAGTATCCCGGTAACCTAGCAGAAGCCATCCCCAGGACAACCCTGGCTATCCCACCTGGCCGACAACGACAAGACACGTGAAAACGCCAGGTCGTTGAGGATCCATCCTCAAGGTCTTCTGCTTGCAAGGGCAGTCTGATTTTGTTTCCTGACGATGAAGCATATCTACGTGCACAGCAGGTGTGCTGAGGCTCTAACGTCATTGGAATGCCTTGTCCTGTCAGCCAAGTTCAAATGCACGGCGCAATAGCTAGCAGGCTAGCACTGGGTCCTCCAGTCGGCTGAACCACGACATAGGAATGCCTGGCCTCACTTTCAGGAAAACCAGCCTTCCCTTCTTTAGCACGAATTCCAAGTCCGGAACCCATCCTCTGACTGATTCCCACTGCCTGCTAGCAATGCCGAGTCCCTCTTGCAAATTTCTGCATGCAGTTCACATGTCATTTATGAAGCGGTAGACTCTTGCCAGTCAGCCTACAGCCCCCTTCAGAGATGCCTGGAGCGTCTTGACGACACAGTGAATGTGCGAACTGTCACCTGCAGCGGAAGACAGCCCTGAATGCATGGCCACGCCAGCATGTCACGCAGAGCAGCACCTTGCCATCCTCGATGTACAGAGCCAGCTCAACCTTTTCAAGAGCAGCCCAAGTCAAATGACAGGCAGATGCAAGAAGCTTGGCGAGTGCTGACATATGCTGACTAGCATGGCGCATGCCCAGGGTGCACGGGGAACCTCTTCGCCAGGCCGCCCCCTCACCTCAGAAGCGTGCGCAATACCATCTGTTAAACGACCAGGACGGACAAACATGCTTGTTGACGCTGGCCTGGAAGTACCGTCCACTTCCAAATTCGTCTGGACCGCATGCCTGAGCGACAGAACTGCCAGCGCTTGCTGAGCAAGTCGTCATCACCAACCTCTTCGCCAGTTCCAGTGGCCTGCGGTGCTGATGGGTAGATGGCCTCACTGCATCTTTGGCAGAGGTATCGGCATGCCATGCTAATGTTAATGCTTTTTCCTGCCTGCAATGTATCGCCATCTCGCCAGATCTGGAAGTCCTCACGGCCTCTTTGTCCGATCCTGGCTTCAAGAATTCTCAACACGACTGGCGCCAAAGAGTGCGGGCACAACCAGCAGGTGCAAAATCCTGTTTCTCTTGGCCCTACCACCCGCGCTTAGCCCTAGTCTAGTCACCGGATAGCAAATTCCCAACTGCAGTCTTCTGGCGGAATCCCATCGGGGTCTAAAGCCAATACTTGCTCCCAGGCGCTTTCAGCTACAGCTTCCTGTCCAGCAAAGCGACGTAGTGCCACAAGATTCCGCCAGTACAAAACGCTCGAAGGACTTAGTTCCACCGCTTGCTGCAATTGCTCAAGGCCATACTCTATTGCCTGTGATGGCAATTGGCCCAAGAGTGCGCCCAGCCCCAGAGCGCAACCCAAGTTGTTTAGGCCCTTTGTGAAGCTCGAGTTTATGGCCAAGCTCTTCTCAAAATTGACAAGTGCATGCTGCGGCTTCTGCACAAACCAAAGCGCCAACGCATAGTCATGAAACACCTCTTCCTCGTTCAATATCAACGGGCTAAAGTGCCCCTCAACGGCCCTGGCGAGGAGCTGTTCCGCGGCAGTGTGATTGCCCTGGTAGAAAAGAATTTGCCCAGAGCGATAAAGCGGCATGCAGTCCCTGCCGGTCGGGTCTAATTCCATCACGCGCCTGAAAGAAGTGAGGGCTTCGTCGTACCTTTGTTCAGAGAGGTAATAAGAAGCCAAGTTGTACTGCACCCGTACTGAGCGCTGTTGCTTTGCAGCGTCTGCAACTGTGATTGACTCTGGGCTTGACCAGTCGCGCACCCGCTTAGCTGTGAGATGTGTGTAAATGATGCCTATTGCAACCAGCGGCAGCCACGTTCCGGAGAAGCGCCTTTGCACAAAGCCAAGACTGCTGAGCAGGAAGCCAGCAGATGGTATGTACAACAGCCGCTCAGCTACCATAGTTCCCACTGGGAACAGAATATTGGACATTGGCAAAAAACTCAGGAAAATGATAGCCAAGCCAAGAAGTGGAACTTGAGACGATGCCTCCTGCACTGAACTTGAGCGGAAAATGCCCACGGCTAAAGTCAGCCCCTGGGCGAATGATGAATAAGCAGCCAGGGAAAGGAGCAAACGCACATCAAAAGGGTGCCGCACAAGGGGCACTGCGTCATAGGAGTAGTCGTAGCAAAGGAACATCGGCCACACCAGAAGCTTTCCGTAGATCCCATGCACCAAAGCATAGGACAGCATCCGAATGGTCGCATCATTTTCCGCCGCCACAGGGTTACTGTGCGGATCCATGCGCTCGATTGTGGTGCCCGTATACCAGATGCGGCACGCGCAACTGACAACTCCAGCTACCAAGACAAGTCCAATTCGTAATCGAAACCATGCTTGGCGTTGCAGCCGACCCAGAAGCTGGAGCATGTCCCAGCCGACCAACAAGCCAAAAAAACAAAAACCGGTTTCTTTGCACAGACCTGCTACTAGCAGCAGTCCGCATGACAGGGAACTGCCCAGCATCACGATGTAGCCCTCCTTGAACCCTCTGCCAGTTCTGCTGCTGAAGCGGTGGGTTAAAGCGGAAAGAAGAACGAAGAACAAACACAGCAAGTCTGCGCGCCCCACGATATACAACACGCTCTCAGTGTGGACCGGGTGAGCACAAAACAGCAAGGCTAGGAACACTGCGTTATGCTTGGTCAAACCGACGGTAAAGCCAAGCACGCCCAAAAGTCCACTGCAAATGAGGTGCAGCCCTAAGTTTGTGAGGTGGAACCCGACCGAATCAAAGCCATGAAGGAGATAATTCCACCGAAATGTCAATACAGTAAGTGGTCTGAAGGACTTATGCGTCCAGGTGCCTGCAAACATGTCAAGACCCCAGTAATCTGAGCGAAGTAGTCGTCGTATATCAAGTGCTGCATACACATTGGGATTCCGGGCGATCATTGAGTCATCCATAAAAAAACTCCCCATTGTGAAGCAAGTGGCCGGCATCCAGGCGGCCAAGGTTACCATGCTCAGCAAAACAGCAGCCCAGCTTCTCCACTCAGACGATGCCAGCAGGCGGCCGGAGGCTTCAAGCTCCCGAGTGGCTGAGATTTCCTGTGGCGCATTTAAGATAGCGGCCGCCATTTGGACAGCATTTTGTTCCAGTTGTATGCCAAAGTCCTCCAACTCCAGGCCACAAGCCTGGATGACTACCGCCCTCAAGGCTGTGGAGGAAACTGGCAGTTTGATACTACTCCTCTGTGCCAAGTGCATCTGCAGATTCGGGCAAGCAGTAACCAGCAATAGCTTTGAGATCCTCACTTCTTCCAAAACACCATTTTGCACGCAGATGACCGTGGCATCACAGAAATCATCCGCAAAACCTAGCTCCACCAACCGTCCCACGGCAAGCTTCAAAGTACTCATGATGACAACCTTTGAGCAAGAAGGCAACCAAGCACAGAAATATTTCGAGTTTCTGGGTTGTATCACTACGTGGTTTCAGAATTGTTTGGCTTTACACTGCAGGTTCAATGTAAGCCCTAGATTCTCCTATACAGTCGTATAAGTTCTTATGTTGTTTTGAGGGAAGTTGTCCAGGCGCGTTCCTTGCCAGAAGCGGACATCCCATCACCCGGCACCATCAGGACGCGCCATTACCCTCTAGTTTACATTCCCCATTCTTGTGTCGGATGGCCGCAATTATCGACTGCAAACCAGACTCGCATCCGAAGGAGCAAGGAAGTGACAAAGGACGAGAAAGGGATTTAGAAGCATGTAGCCGACGAGCATGGGAGAGGGAAGCTTTGATATATACTGCATATCCTCACTTAATTTTCCTTCCGCAACACAGACTTGGAAGCCAAAGCTGGAAGTGGAAGGGTTGACGGGTTGTTTGACATCTTGATGCACACCGGCTTCTTGTTTGACTCGGGGATGTAGCACGCGCCCTTCTGAGTTCATGAGGTGGCACCATGCAGGAGGCTAATGGCCCCCCCACCGCCTACCAGGCTGCATTTCGCTTTTGAGTCATGTTTCAGCGCGCTCGCGCATCTGAAAATTGAATCTTTATAACAATTATCTTTTGTACCTCCCAACCCAAATGATGACTAGTGACTATTGAACGGTTTTGCGTCATAGGTCAAGACCGGGCTTTGAGCCATGCGATACAAGCCCACTGTTGTCATGTGTTAAGCCACAGCAGCGGCACTCTCGCGCATCCTAAATTTGATTTTATGAGCGTTGCTTGGGGTCCCTGGCATTTACAAGGGATCCTGCACTGTGAACTACACATGGTAGGCCTGGTAGGCCCTAGGGGGGCAGAGCTAGTGTAAGATGCTCCATATCGCGCCAGACAGCTCCAATCCAAGGATGATCCGGGGATTTTGTCCCAGAATCTAGACTTGTGGTGAAATTCTGGAAGCTGCTTTGGGCTCATTAGCAGAAATTAGTGGGCTGAATTTTCATTGTCCCGATTGGCCGGGCCGCAAGTCATTAGGCAAGGCAGGTGAGAAGGTCAATATTCTTCATTGACTTGAGAAACCATACGAAACCCAACGCTTGGTTTACGCTGTTCGTACAGCAGCTCCAAAAGAACTTGCGATGCTTGTAGCGAGACATTACTTGCGGTGGCTTACGGACGCCGTGGCTTTGCTTGCGCAGGTTGCCGCTTGGCTTCTCGTTTGCTTCTGGCGAGTTTTGATCTCCGAGGCGGGGTATTGAAGACGAAGCTGCAAGATGGGCCCAGGGGTACCAACAACTGCCCTAAACTTCAACTCGCGTGTCAGGACACGAGAGAAGGGTGTACCTAAGGACAACACGTCCAAGTCGAACAAGTCGAACAGGTACCTGATATCCAGCACCTTCTTTAGACTGTATACACAGTGGGGAGACGACGAAACGCCTTGAACTTGCCATCTGCTCTCCATTAATTACTACTTGTACGAAGAAGTTGAGACCAAAGCTGCATGCAAAAACGTATTTCAGCTACTTAAAATGCCGAGAAGTTGACAACTGATGGCACTCGTTGCTTGTCTCGTTAGTTCTTCTCTTCTCTGCCATTTTGCTGAGTCCGATTGGTTGTCCTTGCTCAACCTTTACAGCGCCCCGTGACGCGACATAAAGACAGGCTTGCCTACAAGGGAAGCAAAATCCTGTTCGCTAGGAATGCAGGCCTCAATGTTCCAGACCACTCCTGAAGGGTGGCTTCGTCGGCACACTTGAGTGCCTGGCAAACGCTCCTGACCCTGGGCCCTCGGCAGCTCCGGCAGCAAAAGCATTAAGGACTCTGCCACCGTCCGCCACTTTGTGCAGGTTCCGGTGACCTAGGCTCGATGCTGCTGCAAATCTTCCGTGGATTTACGCACGACATCAGCTAAGCCGCAAAATAGCTGCTCTTGCGGGGAACTGCCAAGACTCGCCGCCTTGGTAGCACGGCTGTATAGGCTCTACATCGGACTGCGCTCAACAGGTGGTCTTTGGAGCCCCCATGTTTGCGTACATCTTCCCTCCACTGGAACACTTTTTGCCGAACGCACGATATATCTTCAATGCTGTGAAACATGCCCATGGCGGGAGCTGCAGTGTCCTTCGGCAGCTGGCGAACTAAAGAAGAACCACACGTTCTTCAGCCGCGGGGACACAAACCGTCTCCTCTCAGGCTGGCTTCTTCGCTTGTATCAGGATACGGATGAGAGACATTTGCGGGCACTGGAAGCCATTAGCCGCCGCGACTGATGATGATGCATATTTCGATCAGCCTGCCATTTCTTGCCCAGCTAACGGTATGGCTTTCAGTTCCGAGCCACGCGTTTTTCCTCCGCTCACTGGACTCGTGACACGTCCTGAACATGCTGCATGCCCTCCGTGCCTGTGGGAGAAAGTCTTGACTGTCAATCACCCAAGCCTCAGCCTGGAGATGACATCTTCGCTCCTTCGCAGCAAATCGAAATCTACCTGGCATCCATAATGGAAAGTGTGCTTTTTATCGAACACGTTCATGAATGTACAGTCTAGGCCATGCCACCTGGGACCAGGCCCGAGATGAAGAAAGCGGCAGTCGGCCCGGAAGCACTTTCCACCTGTATAGTTGAAGCAAACCTGCCAGCACAGGGCAAAATGAGTTGCAAGAAGCTCACGGCATGCCCACAGGCTTCCTGAATCAACCCTTCAAGTCATCTGGAAGTGCCCAACACCCAACTGTTTTGAGAGCCGTTTATTCTGATGTTGGTGCTCTTCGAAGCATTTCCGACGCGGGATGCAGAAGCTACCCGCGCCAAGATTCCCCTACATTCTATTGCACCTGCTAAGATGATTTTGCGCTGCGCTGCCCTAGGGAGCATCATGATTGACGATTGGTACGAGATCTGCCTGAACAGTTCCACATGGATCCGGCCTGTTGTTTGCCTTGCTGCTGGGCTAAGGCCTGCCCTGTGAGAGGCGTAGGCCTTGCGAGGGTCTGAGGCGTTGCGCCGACTGACCTTTACAACAGCGTGGCAGGGATGTGCCCATGCAATGTTCCTTGCCAAAGTGGATTCAATATCCGGCGACATACAAGTTCGGCCTCAGCCTGTCTGCAAAGCCCGACCTCATGACGAGATCCAGATGCCAAGCAAAAATGACGACATGAAACACTGCATCAGGAAGTTCGCTTTGAGCTACAGTCGTGAAGGACAATTGAATCGAATCCAGTTTCTAGCTGCAGCTGGAAACACTACGTGCTGTGAATGACCGTGTTGGCGTTGGTGTTGCTGTTGGTGTGTGCCGGTCGCGTTGCCGGTGCAGCTGCCACCACCGCTGGTGCTGGTGGTAGCAGTGGCGGTGGCAGTGGCTGTGGCGGTGGCAGTGGCGGTGGCAGTGGCGGTGGCAGTGGCGGTGGCGGTGGCAGTGGCGGTGGCAGTGGCGGTGGAGGTGGCGGTGGAGGTGGCGGTGGAGGTGGCGGCGGCACTGGTGCTGCTGTGCTGCTGGTGCTGTTGGTGCTGCTGGTGCCAGTTGCTGCGGATGCTGGTGCCGGAGCCGGTGCCGGTGGTCGTGGTTCTGGCGACGGCGGCGGTGGCAGCGGCAGTGGCGCAGGTCGTGCTTGCTTGCGCAAGCGAAGGAGCAAGGGCCAACGCAATCGTCAGAATTGGTGCTATTACTTGTGTAAGTCTGGGAACAGATTGATGCCATAGCACCAGTGTTCCGGGAAAGTGCCTGCTAAAATCACAGCAGTGGCATGAGCCTCCACATTGGTGGGCTTGAATGCATCTATGCACGCAGATCAGCAGAACCTAACCTGTTTGATGCAGTGAGGCTCACACAGAGTGATGAAACCGAATGCCCGCAGGCAATCTGATACAACTCTGATACATCAATCTTGATACCAAAATGCGGCCCAGCATTCCCAAAGACTACTCTTAGTCATGGATCCGAGCCTACGTGGCCATGAAAGGGTCCTCTGAGGCGGGAGCTTGGCAAGAGCGTGTGCAAATGTCACGCTCTATCAAGCTTTTTGCGCATGTGCTGCAGTGCTGGTGTAGCAACCGAGCCACGAGAAACCCGCTGTCGGAGGCGGCGCTGGCGCGGCAGGAACAGTGACCGGTGCCGGCGTGGGCACTGCCAGCTCAGCAGCTGGTTCCAAGGTGACATCGACCAACTCAAGCCTGGTCGGTGCAGCACCCTCAGTCTACTCAAGCTCCAAGCGCCTGATGTCCCACATCGATGCCCAGCAGCATTGGGGGCAACAGCTGAAAGCTGCTAATGCCCAGTCCAACTGCCATGGGCCAAATGCGCCGTCCCATGTCGCTGCTAGCAGAGCTGCCTGGGCATGGGGATCCAAAAGCAAATCTCCGAGTCCAATTGCTGAACTGGCTTAAGGCTAGCTAAGCTGGCTACTAGACTCTGACGAACTGCGCCGACGGCCCTTGTCTCGGTCTCGTTCCTTGGCACTCTCCGAGTTGCTCATTGCTGGGGGGGGGGCCTTCTGCTGCGCGGTGCCCAACAAGTTAGATCATCTAGGCGTCTCGATCTTTCTCTTTTTCCTTGTCCTTGGCAGTGCTGTTGTCCTTCTGCCGCTCGCGCTCCTTCTCGCGAGCCTTCTCCTTTTCTTTTTCTTTCTCCTTCTCCTTATCCTTGTCCTTCTTGTCTCTGTCCTTTGCCTTCTCCTTATCCTTTTCTCTGTCCTTATCCTTATCACGGTCCTTCTCTTTGTCTTTGTCACCGCCTTTTTCCTTCTCCTTATCCTTGTCTTTTTCCTTATCCTTTGTTTTGTCTTTTTCTCTGACTTTTTCTTTGTCCTTTTCTTTCTCAGTCTCCTTTTCTTTTCGATCTTTGTCTTTATCCTACAATAGGGAGTAGCATGTCGCCATGTTGCTTCATGCTCCCAGAACTGCAGTGCCTTCTTTTTGTCCTTCTTCTTGTCCTTCTTGCCTTTGGCTTTATCCTGCGTGGAGGGCAGAGATGCATTTCGTGTTGTTCTGAGGATAGGGCTGATCAAACGTTTCAGTTCGAATACAACTGTCATTTTCCTTTGTTTACACAGTCTTTGAGGACCTTCGGGGCTGCGTCAATCGTTTTACTCTTGCCAGCTCGCATGCTTAGGAGAAGGTAATCTACCAGAAGCTTCACGGAAACGCTCCTTTTCACGTCCACTGCGGCTGCGCTTTTTGCCTCCGGAGCTGCTACTTGATCTACTCTTTCCTTAGCAGACACATATGCAGAATCGCTCTGGTCTCTGCCAGAGCTGGGCATTAAACAAACATACAGTGGTGCAAGCAGCTTTCATGCAAGGGGCGAGCCATGGCCAGTCTGGTGAAGTGCAGATGCTGCTTGTGCCAGTTCGTTTTCTGCAAAGATTGATGGCCAGTCTCTTCAACGCTCCACGTACAGTTATACTGTTACAGCCATCGGCGCAAGCTGCGATCCGCTGTGCTGTCACTGTGTTAGACGGATCTTGAGTTTTGACTTTATGTTATGTGCGCGTGCGTCTCGCTGAACATTGGGGGACCCACCTCCTGAGCCAAGGGGTGCCAGGAGACCAAGGCTAGCATGTCCAGCTTCAAGTAAATGGCAAGCATGGGGCTGACCCAAGCTAAATGAAAGCTGTGTTTGGCACTTCTCGCCGACTTCCCTCCACGTCACCATCATCTGATCCAGACCTTGCAAGAGCGGCACTGCCATATGAAGGAGGCGGAGATCCATTTCAGACCCGACAGCACGTGCTGACAGTGGAACACATACAAGCCATGCAAACGTTGCTCAGGCAAGAAGCTGTACTTGAACGTGATCTGAAGCACCTGGTTACAAGCTGAATGCTCTGCGGCAGCTGCTGGAATCAGTCCTGCACCAATCATGTTAGGATGGCTGTTCCGGCGGCAAGTTCTTCATCCCGGCCATCAATGATCCATTTGTTGCCATCTCTGTTGACCTCAAAACTGGAAAGATTAGAGCTTTTGCAAAGGAGCTTGGCTTGCAGCAGCTGGGTGCAGGCGCATATTTTTGCCTCATGCTTGCTTGCCCAAAACGAGTCATAGTGAATCTCCAGGCGTACAGCTGGGAAGTGCTTCATAAACACCACCACAGCTATGAGGGCCGATGTGGACGGCCAGTGGCTCAGAAAGAGCCGCAGCCTGCCTCTGCAAAGTGCAGGTTCAGCCCCAACCCTTGACACAGCGCGTGTGAGGTGGAGGAACACTTGATGCTCACAGCCGTTGTCCCGTGGATGCTGCCGTACTATTCCTTCAGGCATCTCCACATGAGGAACACATGACATTCGTCCCGCGCCTTGCTGTGCGCAATACAGGCGGCCAGGCTCATGCAGATAAGTATCAGGAGCTTGAATATGCCAAGAGGCAAAAGCTAGAATTGACGGTGAGGCCGGCGAGTACAAATGCTCTGGCGGCACAAGTGCATTTGATGCTGGCAACTGCCTCAATTCAAGGCATTCCACCCGAGCCACTTCGTCTGCATTGCCATCTTCTGCATCGTCATTTCGCGAGCTCATGCTCTGACCACAGCATGAGGTTGCCATTGCACTCTTCGGAGTTTCTAGGAAAAGTCTTTCCCAAAAAGTTGATATATGAAGTAGCTTGGGGAACAAAATGCAAGTTGGACTGTGCTGAGGGAATAATGACAGCTGTTTTTCAGAACATCAATCACAACTCGCGGCATGCTATCCGGAGGGATACATGCTTCCAGGCATTCTTTGCTGCAGCATAGCCTTCGGCGGTCTTGGTGCCGCACACCAGGGCCTTCGATGGCGATGTGTTGCCCGGCGCGATCAACAGCGGGGAATATGCTCAGCCTCGAATTGACCCATGAGATGCAGAACCTTAAACAATACTTGCCGAATTCAGGTTGGCACTCTTCCTTCTCATCAACGTACAACTCAAACAAGTCGTACCTTCAAGGAGACCAGAGGATGGACGTTCACAGGAAAAGTTGAAGTGTAAGGACAGCTGGCCTTTCCTCGCCCAAAGTGATGACCGTCGTGAACCTTTAGCCAGGGTAAATGGCAACAGCTTATACGTCTATCATCTCCATCAGACCGGGAAAGTATCCTGTTTTGCAAGCATGCGCCAGTGCATATGCCTGCCACATCCTTATGATAAGAACAACAACGCTTGCGCGGACAGCCAGTAAGTGCGCAGCAAATTGTCCCCATCTTTGTCCATCTCCTGTCATTACGGTCGTAGCTCCAAAAGCCGTAAGAACAAGAATGACCCTGCTGCTCTGATGCCCTTCCTCCATCTTGAATCCTGTCCAAGATCCACATATGAAGATAGTGTGGTCTTGCCTGGGACGGTTCGGCTGCTTCGCACTCATGACATGCCGTCAAACCCTGCAGGACTTCTTGTGCCATGGGATCTGTGTGTAATCAGACCGTATGACCGTATAGAAATGCGTGTGCAAAACTTGAAGCTTCACTGCTATACCCCCCCCGCTGGGAGGGCCGGGGCACAGCCCCAAGCAGGCAAAAGTCCGATAGGTTTGCGCTGCAGAAATGGTTCCGAGATCACTGGCACATATACCTTGCCCCCCTTTTCTTCTTCTACCCCCCCTGCTTCCGGTGATCTCACTCCTCACTTCCGCGGAAAAAGGTCGGAGAAACAAGTCGCTCCTAATGAAGAGTCCGTAGGAATCCCTCATCGAAGAA
>CAJNIZ010044171.1:40319-52315 GCA_905231905.1 Symbiodinium pilosum | reverse complement strand
TTTTAAGCGCTCAACATCTACAGCCATAAGGAAGTCGAACACATGCATTCGAAGTTTCCAAGGCCATGTCTGGACATCCAAGGGGTCTAAGGGATACACCTGCATATGTGCTTGGGCTGAAGATGGCCGCGCAGGCAGTTGCTTTGCCTGGTCTTGGGCGAACCTAGTGGTTTGCGCGTACTACTACTACTACTACTACTACTACTACCACTACTACCACTACCACCACCACCACTACTACCACTACTACCACTACTACCACTACTACTACTACTACTGCTACTACTACTACTACTGCTACTACTATTACTGCTATTATTATTACTTCTACTACTACTTCTTCTTCTGCTAGTTCTACTTTTTCTACTACGACTACTGTTCTTACTATTAGTTATTCGTCTTACTTTGACCACAACTATCACTGCCAGTCGTGCCATTGCAATTTGCTATCGCTATCACAACTTGTCATTTGCATGGCGCGACTGCTCAATGGCGCGACTGCTGCTTCTACTACTGCTACCATCCAGAGGATCCAGCAATCCAGGACACGTGAACGTGAGACGACAAGCGCATGCTATTGGTCGCTCGGGCCTCAGCGTTAAGCTTCAGCACTCATGAGCTGCATCACCCGCACGATGAAACCTCACCCAACGGCCTCTACTATCATTGCTAGTGCTATTACTCTTGCTTACTACTGCACTTACTATTACTGTTGCTTTTAGTGCTACCATGTGCTACCATTTTGACTTGTTCTATCACTGTTCCTAGAACTACTGATAGCAGCACGGCCAGCATGACCAGCACCAGCACTTCCGCCACAAATACAGCAGCTGCGACCGCATGTACAACAACCTGCGACCAAAGGCCTTGCCAACCAAGCATCACCAACAACCAGCATCACAAAAACCAATAAGTGAGCCACAAGCAAAAAAGAAAAAACGGCGACAGCAGCCGCGGTAGCCATAGTAATGGCAGCACTAACCGTGTCTAATCACAACAATCATAAGAACAACAATCAGAGCAATATGTATCCAAAGCTCATCCACGGAGCTTCCACCCGCTTTTTTGTTGAAAAGCCTTTGGGGGTTGCACTTCCCTTGACGTCCTCCAGCACACTTCACTAAACAAGTGCCCATTGTGCCCGCATCTCACATGTCTCGTTTCCGGGGTCTCTGGACAAACTGCCCAGCAAGAATTCGCAGAGGGGAACTCGCAGGTCTAGATAGCTGGGCTCTGAAGTCTGACCTGAGCCCAGTACCCTGTCTGCTTTCGATCAATGCAGGTGAACAGGACTTCCTCGAATCCACCATACCTTGGGAGATTGAAGCATCGGATTTGGCATGGCGATCGCACAGCTACAGGTTGCTGACGAGCAGCCAGCCATGCCGAGGAGCATTCTCTAAGAACTGTTCCTTAATGAAGGTGGCTTCCTTGGCTGATCTTGCCATATCTTATCAACACCGCTGGCTTTGATCACACAGCTCTACAGAAATCACCTGTAATTCAAAAGAAGATTCGATTGGTGGCACCGCGCTTCTTTGTTTTTTGAACATCCGGCGCTCCCCTTCGGGAGGGCCAAGATCAACAATAGTCCCACGAAGCTGAGCAACCTGGAGGGCTGAGCATAACAACGCACAGGTGTAGTTCAGTCACTCGGTAATGTGTGGTGCCAATTGAAAATCGGCTAGTCATTTGAAGAAAGGACCAAGTAGCCAAGTCCTCCGAGCTGGAGAATGTTTCCGCACACCAAGCCCTGAAGGCAGCCCACAAATCGGCGCACTTCCCATCCACCTGCACATATTCTGTGGAAAGACTGCGGAGCCGACACACTGCTAGATACTGCTAGCCCTCGGCACCTCATACAGCGTCAAGAATCCCGACTCGTCAGCCTTAAATGGATGTTTAGAAGGCGACAAACGCACACAAACACACATCCTGCACGCTGGCACTTTTCGAGTATGGAAAGTATAGAGAATGAATGAGCTCTAAGCCAAGCCATGTGGCGTCTATCTGCGCAAAAATCCGCTCAGCATCGCCTGTGAATTGCAACCTGAAGCATGTCCGACGTCCATGAGATGCTTTAGCTTTTTCGAGTTTTACAAACAAGTCGTATGAAAACACTCGAAAGCATGTTAACCCTGTACTAGGATTCCCATGAGGTTGAAGACCAACAAGGACAAACACAAGGTCGATCAGCACCGGTGTTCACATCTGTGAATACTGCAGCCGGGAAACCTGCGCATGGCGCTGATGAATTCCTGGCATAAAAAGCCAGAGACATCATTTGCAACTGTCCAAAGGAAAGACGCGAATACAACAAATGTCAGGCCTCCAAGGACACTTGCCCATCACCGTCTTCAGCTGTGTCGAAATATCGCAACCAAGCTGGGAGGACGTGGCCAGCAGCATTCCTTGAATCTTCACACAATGACTCTGCGGCATACGGCTTACGAAGCATAAGAAACTCAACTCCCAGAAAAGAGATGACTTCCAGCAGAGAGTCCGCAGAAAAGCTGCAAGGTAGTCGGCACTATCATGTATCATTTGCAAAACAGCTGTGCAATCTACGCGATGGCTTGCATGATCTGCGTGTGGTCTTGCGAATGCAAAGCTGCAAGAATATGAAAGTGATGTCACTTCTCTGCATGTAAACATACCTCCAAGCCAAACGCGGACTGGCGATCAATGCAGCTGACTAGTGTTCAAAAGACTCGGGCTCCAACTTTCAGATACAGCAGGCCGCAACCCTCTCCTCTAGCGTAGCCATCCCCGCCTCAGCAACAAATGAGTTCATTTGCGCAGCATGCGCGTGGCTTGAGTTGGTGCGCGAGGTGAGGCAGGGACTCTCGTTGAAAGTGAAACATCTCCCCATGGTGGAGAGCATGTGCAATCCGCACCTTGGCGTGTATTCCATTGCCATGCTCTACATGCTCTACGCTTCCCTACAGCTGCTGCGGCAACGCACTACATGGTGATAGCCTCGTTAGGCTTCCTCTGCTCTAAAATGATGTCTGCACGAAGGGGTCAGGTCTGGTTCTATGAAAGAGCTGTGAGGCCCCTAAATTCTCAAAACGCTCACAACCACCTTGGCCAAACCATCTAAGAATACGCAAAGTTCTCTGACGCAGCAACGGTCACAAGGGAAGCATACGACTGATCTTGTTTGCACAGCATGATTCATTGATGTGGAAAGGCTTGTAGCATAAAAGTTCGGCTCTCAAGCTTCCTGAACATGCCACCACGGACAACACCACCGCCCAATTCCAGTAGCAAATCAAGCCCTTCAAGCATCCAGTGCCGGCGCAAAGCTGGCAACCTCAAGCAATGACTGAATTTCGGCTGAAGGAAGATTTGGGAAGCCTCCAGGAGCTGGCATATGAACGGCATGGCAGGCATACATCTTACCGCGTCCGGCGCGCAGCAACATCAAAAGCAGGGCAAGTTCGATCATTTAGAGGGCCAGCGAGGGTCTAATCTGTTGGAAGAGCACCGTGTAACTCGTACCTGGGTCGCCCGCATTGCTATGTAGGTACCTGGGCCTGGCAGGAGTCTCAGTCAGCTCAAGAGGCAGCACAACTGCACAGCAAGTTGCGTGCCTATTTGGCAGCAAATCCCTCCAGCCACAGCTTCTTGCAGCCTTCGCTTTTGCAAGATTAAACTTATTAGTGTCTAAGCGCTGCGAACTCTCCTCAGGCTTGCTCTCAACAGCGGTCGCTTGCAATCTGCTTTTTGCAAATTGCCCGGGTCGAACCGGCACGGGTGGCATACTCCTCTGTCGTCTCAACCTACATGCCTCTATTGTAGTAAAGCTCCAGGGCGAAGCGCTTCGTTGGCCACCTGCCCGTGTCCTCAGAAAGTCTGCGGGTGCTTCGTGTTCGACAAGTTTGGATTCGTTCGACTGGGCGGGAGGGTATCCCCCCCCCCTATTTCGCAGCCTCCAAGGATAACGTTCCACCCAAATTCCACGTAGCGTACATAAGTACCCATACCCCCTCCGGCTTTCGTCTGGACAGAGCCATATAGGGCTTATTAATTTCAGTAATTATGGCTTATATATCCCATTAGAGTGCTTCATGTGCTTATTGCACTCCGTCTTTTGTACAAAGACAGTGTTCATAGGGAATCCCATTTGCTACAAGGCAGGTGAAGGGTATGCGATATTTGGTCGTTCTCCATAGCCTTAGCATCAAAGGAGTCCGAAATCGAATCTGTTTTGGAGCAAGAAGCGAGGTTTTTTCTCTTTTCCATATGAATAATACTTGTACTATTCCATCAGCTTTCGAAAGAGACTGATGTGTCTCAATTTCAGGGAAGAAGTCTCGAATCCTTGGCCCTTCATTTTCTCTATTAAAAACACTTACTCAATTGGCTACGAATTTGCAAGCTTCTGTGATTGTGGCTCCCCATATTCTTTTACCACAGATCACTTATTGAATATGCTTCAAAATGAAATGAAATCGCAATAAGTCCGGCTTCTTGTTTTTTGTTTGCTGTTTACCAAATACGTGACTACATTGACTTTGCATAAATCCCCTAAAACTGTGCTTCAATTCTTTACAGAACGAATTCTCAAATCCAGGCTTCTTACTATTCACCATACCACGGCCTTACTTTGTTTGAAAATTCTAAGCTGAAACTCTGAAATCCTGGGCACCTGTTCGCCTTGTTTTCTATGTAGAAATCCCATATTCCAGGCACTGCAAATTCTAAAAGGATTTCTCGAGTCTTGGCCGTCTTTTTTGTCACTAATTTAGGGGATTTGGATATGGGCTTCGAAACATGGGGGCTGTTTCGGAACGGGTGGGAAATACCACTAAACGGTTCAACTTTAAGCATCTAAGCCATTAAACCTTTAACCCTATCGTTGCCCCCATATGGGAACCCATGCCTTTAAACCTTTAAACCTATCGTTTTCCCTTGTTTACCATTGAAACCATTCAACCTTTAAAACCCTCAACCTTTGAACCTTTGAGCCTGCAAACCTATGGTTTTCCCCCATATTAAAATCAATTAAGCCTTTAAATCTTTAAACCTTTGAGCCTTTAAACCTATGGTTTCCCCTGTATGGGGACCCATGAAACCATTAAACCTATCCTCCTGTTACATGGGCCCAAAACCATAGGTTTGAAGATTTAACAGTTCAAGGGCGTAAAGGTTTAAATTTAAAGCTGGGCTTCCAAATGGGGGAAAGCCATCCGTCTGAAAGTTTAATGGTTTAATGGTGAAACCGTAGTATTTCGAAACACGCCCCATGTTTCGAAAACAAATTCCGTAAACATCAATGCCTAAATGGGCCTAAATGTTAGCGAAAAGTGTAGGTCTTCACATCCTGAACTACGATACGCACAAAATTCCAGGGGAGAATGCCCTCGTACCCGTTCGACTTTCAGAGAAGCAGACCCATGAAACTGTTGATTAGGATTTCTACAAGCAGCCGCCATATCCCGCAGCAACAGTACATTGTGCGCAAACGCAGGCACACCGCTCTCCAGCTGCGCAGCTTTGGAGATGCGAACAGCGCCTTCGTTCAGCTGCCCAGCGTATATATTCGCGACACCCAAGTTGTTTTCAAGATAAGCCTGCAGAAGTGCCCGAAACTCGTGACGGTGGATCTATGCAAATGTCGAACTCTAAACATGGTAAGTTTGAGTTTTGCCTGCGCTGCATATGCCGAACAGCAGAAACCAGTTCACGAGGTACAAATGCAGCCTGGAAACGTTTCCTGAATCATACTTCAAGCCCAGCTCAAAGGCTGCAACGGCTTCTTGAATCTTTCCCAGATTGAGATATGAGTAGCCTGAAGGGAAAGACTTCGGACTCTGAACCCCATCCGGGTGGATCTCAGGATGTCGTGGCACAAAAACAAAAAAAAACAGAAGTTGTGATGACCAGCAGCCAAGCGCGTTAAGACCGTGGGGTACGTCCTCGTTACGCCGCAAGCCCTCATTAATAGGGTCTACCGCCTCTTGAAAACGCTGCTGCAAAACCAGTGAGAAGCCTCAGTTGGCCAAAAGTACTCTGCAGCACTCGATGCTAAGTTGACGTGTTCCTTCCGTTCTCTGACTAAGCTGCCCTGCCAGGTCTGCCAAGGGTCCATAGTCAACGTACAGCGAAAAGATGTTGTGGGAACCAAATCCCAAAGCATGCCTCAGAACAAGCTCCGGCTTCTGATGCCAACAAAAGTGACCCAATCATCCTCCACATGGACGAATGTAGGCAATGAATGATCTGACTTTATCTTCGATGTATCACTTTCTTTGAAAATCTTTGAAGCGTTTGCGCAAACGTCGCCAAGTAAAGCGTGCATGAAAGCAAAAGTTTGCAGCGTAGGCACCCTGAAAGAATCTTCTCAAACTTGGCCTCGGCCTCTCTGGCACGGCCAGTCTCCAACAGAATTTGACCAATGCAGTACTGCGTGAGTCCAGAACCATCCTCAGGATTACTCTTGGCAGTTGACAGTATCTCTCAGCTTAAGCTTTAGCTTTGAAATATCCACTTCAGAACCCATCTACAAGCCTGAGACCAACTCTCCCAAGGCACGTAGATCTGCTCTGCAGCTTCGAAGTGGTGCAGAGCCTCGCTGAAGCGCTCCATTTTGTGCAGCACGGTCCTTGTCTTGTTAACGCTCGAAGTGCAGCTAGAAAGGTACTGGCGCATGCTGCTCTGTGTATGTAATCACTTCTCAGAAGGTTGAGATTTTATCTAGAAAGATTGGCTTTTTTTGTTTTGTGCAGCTGGCTATTGCTGCTAAAAATCCCAAGCTGGTGACGAGCCTTGGTAGACCGCGGATAGCTTTGAGCATCCGCCGCAAAGAGAAGCTCACGAGAAGCCCACTGGCATGTGCGTACCCTGGCCAGCCAAGTAAAGACAGCCAGCATCCCCAAGAGCAGGGCCTTGAAGATTGCCGGCCCATGGAAGCTTGCAGAGCTGTCAAAAGAAGTGTCCTTGGGGCTTTTCCCTGTTGGTGTGGTCATCCGTTTCAAGGCTTCCCTGGAAGTGCTGCGTGTCCCGAACGTGCCAATTAGGATTGCTAGCCCAACATTGCAAGGATAAAGCAAACGTTCGCCGACCGTGACCCCCACAACG
The DNA here is from genome assembly GCA_905231905.1 of Symbiodinium pilosum. Lineage (NCBI taxonomy): Eukaryota > Dinophyceae > Suessiales > Symbiodiniaceae > Symbiodinium > Symbiodinium pilosum. Next base: position 45,229 of record CAJNIZ010044171.1, on the reverse strand, counting down.
AAGAAGAGGTTGGAAGCTGGAACGAAAGGTATGATGATATTACTCAGGCCAATCAGAACCAAACGTTTCCTCATGGCAAATGCCCATGCCGCTAGAGCTGATATACCCAAATATGCGGCCAGGATTGAGAGTACGCGAACGTCTTGCCAGCTGGCAGCCAAATCTGGGAGAGCATCGTATGAGTAGTCCCAGGACAAGGTCCAAGGAAAAACCATAAGCTGAGCATACTTGGCATGGAAGTACAGGTAAGTGGCCAGACGCAACAGCGGATCATTCCGGTACTGGACAGGTGTATCCACGAATGAGAACCCAGCAGAGGTACCCGAAGTAATCCAGTTTCGCCCCAGGAAGATGAGGCCAAAGACGCTGACAAGGGGAACTGCGCCACTCAGGGGACGAGGTCCCAGAAGCTCCATCACTGCAAGATGCAGCAAGACACAGAATCCGCTTTCTTTGCAAAATCCACCCAGCACAGCAAGTGCAGACACCAAGAAGATGCGAAAGGCGTGTGAGACAAGCCTTCTCTGCCTTTGTGGCGGCTGCCAACACAAGCAAGCGACCAGCCAACAGAAAGTGGCCATCGCGTCAGCTCGCCCCACTAGGTAAATGACGTTCTCTGCGTGCACAGGGTGCACAGCAAAGAAGCCAGCCGCTAAAAATGCCGGGAATGCTGCTACATTCAGGCGCCGAAGCAGAAAGACCAACAAAGCCGAGTTGCAGGCATGAATCGCGACGTTGAAGGCTCGCAGGGGCTGCGGTCTGAAGTCCCAGGAATTTAGCCAGTACTGTGCAGCATAGGAGAGCACAACCAACGGTCGGTATGACTTGTGGGTCCAACCGCCCTGCAGAGAGTTGCCCCAAAAATCGTGTTTCAGAAGCTCTCGAAAAGAGGTTTCCCCTCTCGCATCAGCGTTGCGCACCGCAGCGAACAGCTCATCAATATACCACTCGCTGTAGGTGACACAAGGACCAAACACCATGCAAAGGAAAAAAGCCCCAAGCGTGGCTAGCCACCAGTTGCGCCTCGTAGGACAGGAGCCAGAAGCAACTGTCGTATCTGCTTGCGCTGTTCTTGCAGAAGGCTCCGCGTACTCATTGCGGGGACGAGGGCTTAGCAGGAAAAACTCCTGCAGCAAACGACTGTCAAATTTGGGGTTCTGACTTGCCTTTCTCAGGCTGTTCTGCACAGACTCCACGAGATAGCTAGGCACGTTGGCCCCTCGCAGGTGCTCACAAACCAACGTGTGGAGCTCCTCAACCTTGGACCGACGCTCGCCCGAAGTGGCCTGGTAAGCAGCCATCTGGCGCTGTTCCTGTTCATACCGTCCTTCGAACATGCCCAAAATCAGTACGGACTAGCACTAGCAAAGTATGGAAGACGACCTGTTAGAGTGAAACAACAGCGCTCCATGCTTGCTCTGATAGATTTGCAACGTGCATGTGTCGAATTACCGCCTACAGCTCAAAGAAGCCTTCATCACTCCAGCAAGGCACGGCAAGCCATGCTACTCTCTTGAGGCTGAAGTCATGTGATAGGTTTAGCTGCGTCAGCTCTGCTCTCAGGAAAGGAAACATGATTGTTCACTGATGCGATCGGCCTGCCGTAATTCAGGTGTTCCAAATGCTGACCGACGTTTCGAGGTCGCAGCCACTGCATGGCAACCTGGCAGCTGCCGCAAACAATTCCTTCCAGCTGATCCAAGCCATGTTGCAGGCGGAGGGCGGTCCGGTCGCTGTCGGACAGTGTACGCAAGGAGAGCTTTCTGAGAGCTGATTTAGTCACCTGGTTGATCCACCTCCCTCCGACAAACACGAAGCACTTGTGATTGCTTGCACTTCACGTGATTCGACAATTGGTCTTGTAGTGTTTTGGTTGACAATGGTCAATAAAGGTCATTCTGACTTTGAGGAAACCTTGCATTTCGCGGGGGGCACGGAAAGACACGGTCAAACTGCCGTTCGGGGTGTCCACTAACAAAAATGCAAAAACGCAAGCCGCCCGCTTCGGAGCCGTCTTGCTCATGTGCCACATTATGCAGAGGAGAAGCGAAATGTCCCTCTTCCTGCACATGATGTATGTCTTCCCGTGCCTCGCACCTCGCATGTGATCCTGGTACAACCTTATCACTCTGCCATTTTGGAAGAAGGCTTCAAAATGGCAAAGTGGCCGGCTCATCATTATACTACAGTGCGGGCACCTGGAGTGTGGTGAGAAGCTACACGTTACAGGCAAGGCTTCTCCAGGAGCTGCTTGTGTGCGGTCTGCTGGCGTCAAAGTTTGGCATGATCTTGGGGTGGCTCCTATCTCCTGTTGGTATGGGCTGGGCCGACATGGCTGATATTAGTGACTCACAGGCGCAAGCCTGTGAGTGCTGTTGGAGCATCTATCGTGCCATGTTCTTTGATCTTTCTGAAGCAATGACCTGACCAGCCAGTAGTTCGGGATTGGGGAAGCATTCTCGAAACAACTCCAGACAAACCCTGCACCTTACAAACTTGTCGCTGATGCACGTGGGCCAATGACGCGCTTGCTGGGAAATACTCGCCCGCAAAACGAAAAATACATGGAGCTTGGTGATGTTTTTTGCTCCTACGGATGTTAGAGCATTGCCAAGGCCAGATCAACAATCAGCCAGCTGTGCCCCAGTAGCTACAAGTGATGAGGAACAAGCTGTGTCAGCGGTGGTGGACGGTCCTTGGCGGGCCGCAGCAGACATCTCCTATGTTTGCTCGCCATACATCAAAATTGAGAAGCGGACCCACTAAATCAAGCGCATGCGAAAGCCGGCATGGCACCACCTAAATAGCCAGGCCAACTCATTTTGCACATGGAAATCAGGAATGAAAGTGCAATTGTCACCAACGCTTGAAGTGAAAGCGGCCGAGGTATTGAACCCAGTTCCCGAAGTGGCATGTACACCTCAGACTGCTGTGCAGAAACGTCCGTGACTGCAGCCACAAGCAGCTGATAGACAACAGGACGGCAAAGGACCGTGCCCGTGACCGTCCTTTGCTCCTGCGGCAAGCTTGTCGGTTGTCTCACATTCATTAGACCCCTCTCCTTGCCCCAGTCTGTCTAAGCCTAACCATGCATGTGCCTTTTGGGTGCCTCTATGCCTTCCTCATTCTGTTCCCTTGTCTTCTAATTGAACATACACTGGCTTGCGCCTGCCCTCTTTGGATGACATGCTCAGCCGGGTTGAAGGGTGACCAGTCCTCGGGTCACAGGACAGTTCGGCGCGACAAAGCCCAGCTCACAAGAAGACCCTGCGCTTGAAAGCCCTCCCATATCGGGATTACCTTAAACTCCGGTGCCCTCTCCATATGGGGGGTCGTAGGGCCCTCTCACGGGTAGGCTTCGGATCATGTTTACAGAATTTCTGGTGATTCGCAACCAGTTGCAGACTCAAGCAGAAGGAGCCGAAGCACCAGCAGCCCTGGTAGCAGCAGCAGAACTAGCAGGGGTGGCGTTTGTTGTAGCCGTAGTACTTGTAGTTGTCACAGTAGCAGTAGCAGCAGTAGCAGCAGCCATAGCAGCCGCAGTAATCGTTGTCGTAGCAGCAGCAGCCGACACAGCAGCAGTAGCGGTAGTGGCAGTGTGCTTGGATCTGAATACTTCGAGGCCTGTGATACACAGCGCATCATGAACATCACTTCCTACAAGACATTATGGCAGCATGAAGTATCTGCGCAAATTCCACAAAGTGTGCGTCACTTCGAGACATGCAACCATTTTCGCATCAGGAGAGACTTCAAGCTCCAGTTCAATTTTGTCGTGGAGCAGAAAACTCATCTTAGCAACATAGGTTCGGTTCTACAAAAAGCGAAATTAATGAGTTGTTGCTTGTTTTTGGTTCTATGCCATAATTTTGCTCCTTGTTGTTTGAACAAATTAATGGATTGTTTCACTCGCTGCAATTCTGGTTGCTTTTGGCTTCTGGACCTCAATACACGACTTTTTGGAACAACAGCCTCTAATCGCTGGCCTCTAACCAGAAAACATGTCCTCCGCTTGGCATGTGTATGAAAGACTTCGGTAGGACCCGATTGCATTTGCCGTTCTAAAGAAGAAATCCATTTTCTTCTTGGCCAGTTGGGAAATACGTAGCTCATTGACTCCAACTGAATGCTTTCATTCTACTCTAGTAAGACTTCGGTTCAATTGAAGTACGTTCTGCTATGAAATTTCCTTTATAGAAAAAAGTGCCAGACGATGAACATCTGAAAAATTAAAGGACCGGAGAACCCCACATGTGTAGTTTAATTAACCCGGATCTAAGTGAGATACTATTAAGATAGCGTCGCCCGGCGAATAAAGGACGAGATATATTAACAGAATATGAGAAGGCGAAATATTAACTCGCGACGATACGGAGAATTACGAGAAAAAGGAAACGATCGTTCCGAACGATGCAAGAAGCTGGCAACGCGAACGCGGAGAAAAAAAAAACGCGTGTGTTGAGAGAGATGAGCTGGTCGTTCGTGTAGCCGGAATGATCCTCTCAGTGATGAAACACCTCAGCGTGGGTTGTAAAGTTCACAGCTGAGGGAACAAAACAATGAAACCGAGCTCCAAGCCATATGTTCTATGTGCGCGAAATGGCGATGTGACAACATCGTCCGGTACTGAGAGAAACAGGTCCCAGATTACGAAGAAGGCTTCACTGCGGTGGCTGCAGCAGCAAGGCCTGGACCACATCGAAGACACGCCAGCAGGTTCCTGACAGATGAAAAGGTTCATGACTCACGTAGGTCTACCATCAGTAAAGCATGCGAGTTCTGGCAGCATGAAAATCACCCAGTGAGTGAGTGAGTGAGTGAGTGAGTGAGTGAATGAGTGTCGACCTGGGGTGCCCTCCGGCCTACGGAAACGGTCCCTCTCACTTTCTTTGCCCCTCCGCATGCGTCAT
>CAJNIZ010044171.1:18377-40219 GCA_905231905.1 Symbiodinium pilosum | reverse complement strand
TGGATATCCCATCCATAACCGTAGCTACATTGCACACGGTAGGTTATAGAAGCCGTGTGCCCCTGCAGAACCTGAAAACGGAAAAAGGAAACCTTGGCAAACAGGTGGTTCTCACACACACACACACACAAGACCAACATTTCAAAGCAGAACACAGTCACACCGGATACTTCATATGTCCACGCCACAAAGAAAAAAGACACCGAGCAGGTTGCACGATCTTTTTCTGCCCACAACCGGCAACAGACCCCGCCACACGTCCTTCAGTAACAGATTGTGTGCAGCTGCAGGCCACTCATCTCTTTACGCAGGACATCTACGACATCCACCTGCCGCTGATCACTCGAGGTCCTCTGCCGTTGACATCGCTCGCACGCCTTTCCATCAGGGATCGGTCGCCCTCTGCACAGACACCAACATCAATGGGTTCTCCACACAATCAAAGATGGAGGATCCAGGTGCTGCACCAGCGCACGAGCATAGCTCTTAATAGATCCCTGCAGATCCCCAACCAACTCAGCGCAGACAAAGAAACCTCATCGGCACGCGGGGTGGAAGACCGCGCAGCCAAACCTACATGCGCCGTTTTGCCTCGATGTCGAACGCGCTTGCGCAGAAACATCAGTGTGGGCCACTTGCAAGAATGCCGCTGATCGAATCTGGACGCCGCGCTATCGTCAAAGGTCAAAGGTCAACCAACCACATTCTGCATGAACCGTGGAAGTGTAATGTTCGTCCGTGTAACACATGACCCCCGTGAGGTAGTACTCAGCCTGCAGACAGAACACAAAAACAACAGACACACACACATACACACGGAGTGCCAGCCTTCCGCCGGTCCATCAGCCACCTCAAATCCAGTTTGCATCCCTTCCCCGACGTCAAAGATAGAATCAACACCATCGACGAGGGCCACTCTTCGGTGAAGATTGCTTTCACGATGCCATCCAGAGTCCAAAGTCCGCGAGAAAAGGCATCAGACAAAAAGAAGATGCCATCCGAGCACCAGACTCCATCCGGAATTCCGAAACGTGAGCAACTCAACATAGCCCGAGCTTTCGGACACGACTGCAACCACACCATAAGAGCCTCGCTTGCGTCAGCCATGCCACTGATGGGGAAGGTGCCAGCGTTGGTGACGTAATGCTGATTCAAAAGAGAAAATGGCGGAGATATCCCAGAGACCACTGTTCAATGCTTGCAACACTTTCGCCAGCTCGGCGCCCAGAGGACCGGACTCATCCCGCCCTGCCAGAAACGCCTCACATAGCAGTGGACAGAAGAACACACAATGCACTGTGGCGTTGGGCCAGCAGCTGTTGCCGAGATTGCCCAAGCCAGCAAGATCAGTACAGAGCTGGGCACTGGAAGCGTGCAATGTCCGACTGCTGTGCTCCAGTCTCCAAGACAAATCCAGATCCCGAAGCCACACGGAACCACATGCGAACTCCGCCAGGTACAACTGCTCCTTCACCAACAACTTGGCAGCTGCAGTCACTGTTTCATCCACTCGAATCGACCGGTTTGACCGACCGGTCAGCGCATCATCAACATTTTCCGATCCAGCCACTCCATCATTGCCAGACGCGTCTTCGCGGCCCTGCAGTTACCACTGTTTTCCTGCCGCATCTCTGACAACAAAGCCCAAGCAGCGCTAACCGACTGTTGTTTTGCAGCTTTCAAGCGTTTCAAATCCTCATTGGCGGAAGCAAGGGTGAGCCTCACGGGACCTTGCATAGTTCCAAGACCCAATCTCGGACGAGCACGCCAGCCATCAGAATGCTGCTGCACACCCGAGCCAGCATGCTCCACCATCACGGATCAACCGCCAACGATGCTTCGAGCCCAAACCCTGCGAACAACAAAAGATCCAACACAAACACAGCAGATGCACGCTGCAGAAACATACAGTACTCCCGCTCCACTCAATGCGCCTGGGGCAAGGCCTCCAGGAAGATGCAATAGACCTTACCACAGACATCATGCAAAAAGATTTCCTCAGCAAGTGCAGACATGGTCTGGGAGCCGGACGGGACGCAACACTGCCATCCCGAGAGCCACACACCACCGCAGACTGCTTTTTGACGACTTTCCCGCGAATCCAATCCTCAGCGATCAAAAGAAAGATCAAACCCGTCACGCAAAATCGCAAGAACAAAAAAAACAACAACCAAGCCCGCGACCCGGATCTCATCCAGCACCGCCCGCATCTCGTCAAGCATCGCTCAAATCTTCCCGAGCACCGAGCGTACATCCAAGGATGTTCCGAATTCTCCGCACAGGAGCACGATGTTCTTCAAAATTTTGAAGATACTCCGCACGGCAGCACGATTTTGAACGAAGACTCAATGAAATCTTTAGGCTGCTCCGCACGAGAGCCCGATTTTCTTCAAAATTTTCAGGATGCTCCGCACGGGAGCGCGATGTTCGTCAAAAGAGTCCGACCTTGAGCGAAGATGTTTGGTATAGAATTGGTATAGAAATCGTTCCTTAAACGACCAAATGTTGAACGATGAATCCGACGAATCCTATACCAATCCATACCAATACTATACCAAAACGCTGCCCCAAGAACCTCTCTCTTGAGCCCGGAAAGCTATATCCAACGACGTTCATTTGGTACAGGATTGGTATAGAAACGATCCACAAAATCGTTCACAAATGATCAAAATTTTCCGAACGCTCCGCACGGGAGCGCAATGTTGACCGATTTAGATGAAGATGAATCGACGAAATGTCGAGGATGTCTCGAGCGAGGGGGCGATTTTTGAAGATACGAATATGATCAAAACGTCAAAAAAGTCGAATTGTCTCGCGCAGGAGCGCAATTCTTGAAAACGCAAAGTCCGGAATTTTGAGGATGTCTCGCACGGGAGCGCGATTTTTGAAAATCGGAGCGCGACCAATTCGATATCGACCCCCCCTAGCAAGACTACTTTAAAGGCAATCTCGCCTCTCTGTTGGATCCATCATCGATATAAAAACATTCATTTTTCGAGGATGTCTCGAGCGAGAGCGCGATCTTAGAAAAAAACGAAGATGTTCAGAGCCCCAAGAAGATCGAATTGCCTCGCGCGGGAGCGCAATTTTGATAATTCATAAACTAAAAAACGCAAAATTTTGAGGATGTCTCGAGCGAAAACGCAATTTTTGAAAGTCAGGGGTGTTCCAGTTTGCACCGACCCCTCCTAGCAAGACTATTTTCAAGGCGATGTCTCCTATTTTTTGGATAAACTTTTCAATGTCTCGAGCGAGAGCGCGATTTTGAAGTCAACATGAGCGCATCCAAAATGCTTGCGCGACGGAAGAGCACGCTGCGGGCACCGGGCGACGCCACATCTAAACAATTAGAACCCCAGAATGAATGTAGGGAAATATCTGACATTGAAGCCGATTTTTTTTGATCTTGAAGAGAAGGCATGCCTGACTTGACAATATAAGAAAATCTAGGACCTTCACTAGCCCTGATTGATGGATCATATTTTCTTGAGTGACATCCTTCTAGATAAGTTCCTGCATAAAATCGTGCAACAGCTATATGACTCGAAGAGAGAAGCGAAATCCCAAATTCCTTTCAATTTCCTTTGAATTTGAACTCTTCAACATAGTATATTTTTTTGAAGAAGCCTTGCTAAAACAACAAAACGTTGGAATTAAGGAGATCCCAAACTCTGTTGAGCCCCAAGTCATACTAGAACTCGGAACAGAGCTTAATTAACTTCTAGGGTGGCTAATTGGCTCCCTTTTGGTTTTTGGTGCTTGTTTGTGTTTGCTTTGTTTTTTTGTTTTCGCCTCGCCTCAGCTATACCACTGTTCTCAGCTTCACTCAACCTGTCCACTCAACCTTGGACGAGTGGAACACTGTAAGAATCTCCAGGAACTAGTAGCTGAGGATTTTCTTGGTTGGTCTTTTGGGGTTGGGTTTTACTATGTAGCCGCCCACTCCTAAGAACTACCAAAAAAAGTCAAACATGAAAGGCTTGAGAGCCTGTGAAAATGTGTGCGTACAGCATGCTTAGGGATCTCGAGGCCTGTAGGGTAGAAGCCGCGTATGTGCCCTCTTACTAAGACTTTGTATTTCCCCTCACTTCATCGCGTGGCCTTGAAAGGCAAAATTTTAGGAAACAGTACTGTTCCGAAACAAAAGTTGGGATGGTAAATTTTCATGTCTTTCCAATTACACCAGACCATTAATTCCTTTTTGATGCTCGGACTGTTGGACTGCCGGCAGATGCACCATTAATCCATTCAACCAATGGGTTTTCCCAAGACGGAAACCCATGAAACCATTAAACCAACCTCCTCCTACATGGGCCCAACACCATTGGTTTAATCGTTTCATGGCTAAGTGGATTAATGGCTTAGGGTTTAATATCTGAACCTCTGATTCGAGACATTCATTCATTCATTCATTCATTCATTCATTCATTCATTCATTCATTCATCACGCTACTCTGATTTGAGACAGCGCTGCTGCTTCGAAACAAGTCTGGTTTGTTGGCTTGATAGTTCGGGGGACCCTGCTTTGCACTCTCAACACTCTTGGCACTCTTGTGTAAAGTAACAGTGTAGTGCCCCGACCTGCCGGGTGCTGGCGACAGAGAGCGTTTGTATAAACGAAATGTTACTTCTCACCATCACAGCATTGTGAAGGTTTCTGACACGTCTACTATTCCTCGAATATTTGCACGCATTGTTTTTGTTCGAATACCTCTCCTTGTTGGCCAAAAAATTGTAACACGCTCAACACTCCTGATTTTCCATGGTTGCGAATTCTCCAAAAATCTCCAGTTTCTTAAATGCCCTATATTCATTATATCGTTTGCCTTCCCAATCTTTCTTGCGGTCTGTATACCTTAAGTTCTCTGTCTCTCTTGGTACTTTCCAGATTCTGACGCAAAATGTTTGACGACTGAATGTTATCAAAATCTCCCTCATGCTTAAAATCCGAATGTTCCTAATATTCTGAAAACTTGTGTTTTCCCATCTGCTACTAGCAGGTTTAATTTATGTAGTACTCATATTGCGCTTACTGTTCTGCATCTCCATGTTCTTCTCCATCTTCCCTATATAACCCCCAAACAGCCCCAATATGACCCCCAATGTGACTCCCACAAATCCCACAACCCTATCAACGTTCTCAACATTCCCAAGCATGCCTCGGCCCTCGGGGAAAATACACGAAAAAGCGGTGGCTTATTGCGCTAGCTAATTACAAAACAAACGTCTAACGCTGCAGGAATCCCTAATTCTAATCAGATTTCCTTTGGGATCTTTCACAAATCACTACAATGTTCAGGCAGGAGCTCCCCTAGGTTTTTCTTGGTGTATTTTCTGTTACATGAGAAAATTCCTAATTTCAATGCTTCTTTTTAATCATCCCCGCGCTTCCCTGGTTGGTGCTTTTTAGACGTCATCTTCTCTGAAACACTCTCCCGTCTCAAAACACCTACATCCTAACGTCCCCAGGACCTAACCAGGAAAGTAATCATTCTCCTACATGGGCCCAAAACCATTGGTCTACTGGTTGATTGGTTTGATCCCGGTGTTTCTAAACACCATCATGTTTCGAAACAAGTGTGACATCATAACTTGAACAGAAAAAGACACAACTTTACGAAACGTGTAAGAATGCCGGAGGGATACCCGCGCGCCCAGAAACAAATACGCAAAAACACAGGGCCAACCTAATGCGTTTAATCAAAAAAATCTAGTGTTGATGGCATTGACACGTATAACAACAGCAGTAACAGCATTAATAGGAGTAGCACCAGTAACAAGATAGCAACCAATGACAGCATTGGTAGCCATATCATTGCTGAGGGTACTAGCAGCGGCAGTAGCAACAATAGTCATAGCTAGAGAAAGGGTAGCTACTGTAGCAACCGCAAGAATAGAAATAAAAGGTAATGAGCAGGAATACTAGTAACAGCAACCAATAGAAAAGAACAGCGCTAAATAAACAAATGGTGATCATCGTACATAATGAGAAAAGTAATAATAACAATAACAACAAGAGCAGCGAAAACAGTAACTAAGAGTGAGCATAACAATGGAAATAGCGTTGGTAACAAACAACAATAATAGCAACATGCAGAAAGGCACACAAAGCGATACCAAGAAGGGAATGACTAGTTTTTAGGAACACTGCTTACAGCTGTACATGTGAAGTTGCAGCTTTAGCACTGATAGCAAGAACCAGCCAAAACGAAGAGTAAGCAAGAAGCAGGAAGCCAAGAGCAAAAAGCAAAGAGCGGAAAGCAAAAGCCGAATCTAGAAGACCATAAGCAAAAGCAACAACAGCAGCAGCAGCAGCAGCAACAACAACAACAATAGCAACAGCAACAGCAACAACAACAAAAAAAAGAATCGATGGTCTGGTACTAGTATATACTTACTTAGTAGCAGTCGTTGTTGTAGTTGTCATTGCCATCCTTGGTAATCGTAGCATCGTAGCAATAGTAGAAGCAGTAGTCGTCGTAGTGCTGGCCTGCTACAACTGCTGCTGCTGCTGCTGCCACTCATGATACTACTATACTAACACTAATACCGTTCGTAATACTGAACTTCTACCACTAATGCTACCCCACGTCCTCCTCCTCCTCCTACTACTACTACTACTACTACTACCACCACCACCCGCCACCTCCTCCTACTACTATCACGACTGCTACTCTGACGAGAAGTATAACACGCGAACAACAACGACAACAAGGCCCGCGGCTTCTGCTGCTACTCTTGCTCGCACCCTGCCACTCCTGCAATGAAAACCACCACCATCAGCACAACAACCACCACCTATAGGTAGGAAAAACGCAAGGAGTATCTCCAACCCAAATGGCCGCATGCGTTGTGCGGGCGTGTTGCCGGCATGCTGCAGTGACTCCAGTTAAGGCCAGGCATTCCTGTTTGAGGACGCAGCGTTCTTGCGGACCTCATGGGTTGCATACGAAAAGCTTTAATGGCTTTGAGCCATGACTAATTGACCCTGAGAAAATTGGATGATTCAACGATTGTCTGCAGCATGTGCTTTTGGGACACGTTTCAGGCGTGTCTTTGGAGGCTCTTTTACGGTACGGCATCAAGGTAGGCATGTTTGGCCGAAGTACAACACCCTTTCCTGTCACAATCCCAAGCATCAAAAACCGCAAATCAAGTCGGAGGCGTGACGCATCATGGCACAGTTTGGGAGAATAGGAGGTTCAAACCAAAGACGCGCCTTTCAGTATTCAATTGCGGGAGGGTGGAAAACAGCCTGCGCTTGCAAGCTTCCATAGAGTATCCATCCACTTCTACAAAAAACTGCCGGAGGCCAGCATGCAAAGACACTGATGCCGGCCTTGTGCGCATGAGTCCTCAAGGCATCACAAGAACGCAAACACATGGGCCCACCATGTTTCCCATCTGACAATAACTCCAAAAATGTCCGCGCTTTGCATGCACATGTGTTCAACCAACAGGACGTACATGAGCCCTCAAGGCACCACAAGAACGGAGACACCATCTTCCCCATCTGACAACATGACCAAGAGAAATGTCGGCACTTTGCATGCACATGGGCTAAATCAACAAGACATTCAACCATTTCATGTTGCAGGGACCAGGGATGGTCACCGAGGGGCCTGGATGCGTACCCGCAGTTACCCTTGACCTCACTTACGCACAGACGCCGCCACGGATCTTACTCTCTTACTGTGCTGTCACATTGCCCGGCCGCTTGGCATCTGAGGCTCTGGGTAATGCAAAGATCACTGCTCGCCTATGCTCCTGGTAGTGGACAGTTTGGCCATGCCAGAAATCTTGTTGGCGCCCGATAGCGGCCACTTTTTTGGGAACAACATGTGGTCTTGTGATGCAAGCTTGCAAAGGGGCCACTGAGATTCTAACAGACCCTGTATCACCCAAAAAGACGCCGATGCTGCGCCCGCGCAGGCTTTCCTGCTCATGTTTTCTTGCATTATCACTTGGCTCAGAAAGTTTCTGCGTGCCTTACTGTAGCCACCGCGATAGAGCACAGTGTATCCATCTTCCATGACAACGCGCTGACTGGGAGACATGAACCTTATTGACCAAAAGGATGGCGATGGAATGCAAGACCACGTGTAGTTAGCGAGGATTTTGTCAGAGGCCCTAGCATCGCTTCTTCGTGAGGGATGTCGAAGAAGCCGTTGTCAAAAGAGAAAATCTCTTCGTTGGCCTGAAAGTCACAAGTGTGCTATGTGCTCTTCATCGCAGTGTTCCCCTGCGCGGAAGCAATCCATGCTGCAGTGGCATTGACGCAACGATCCAAAGCAGCAACATGTAACACGCGAGTAGTTCCAGCTGTCCACGGAGCTGAGCTTAGGTGCTGGCAACGAATGCTCCATGGATGGTGTAGCATTTGCCATACTCATCATGCTCCGCATCCTGCAAGCACTGATTTTACAACTACAACACAGGACCCATCACAGGGTAGATTGACTGCTTCGAGCCTTTGTACAGTACAGATCAGTATCCCACCTGCAGCTTCCAGGCAATCCACAAGGTACAAAAAAAAACGGATGATGGGCACCTCCCGGAAGGAATGGACAACATGCCGTCTGTGCCATCCAGCAGCATGGACCAATACCTCCGCCAAGCAATATCAAGGCTGAGCAGGATCCTTTGGAATGAGGGGCACTGGTCTGGTCCACTGCCTCCACCCGGCAGGCGACACATGACCTGCAGCCAAATAGGCCCAAGCAATGTTCAAAGGGCTTTTTGTTGAGATGATGGCTGTATCAGTCACATGTGCCGGGAACAGCACAGCCGTCAGGGTATTTGGGGTTGCATTGAATGTAATGTCTAAGCTACTGAGAAGTATCTACACTGGCGAGTTACGTCTACTAGCTGGAAAAAGGTTTAAAGGGTTTGGATGTGGGGTTTAGGAGTTTAGGGTGTGTCAAAGACTCTGGGCTCACCTTCATCCGCCATCTCAGTTTCCATGTTACAGCTTTTTGTGAGTTGCAAGGACAAAGAGGGGTGTTTCTCTACTAGCGTCATGTTGTTTCAAATCGCAAGGCGAAACCAATTGGCTTCAACAGATGCGTCTACTTGCGTCTCTTCATTCAACTGCGTCCAGATAATGCCATTGCAAAAATTAAAAAGGGTGTGGCCTGAAGAATTGTGTGAGGTTCAGTCACCTCATCTTGAATTGCGGTGTGAATGGGAGTGGCTTTCAAAATTCAGTTTCTGGGCGGTCATAGTTTCTTGCGAATGGCAAAGCGAAGGGGTCGTTTGACAGGCCTCTACTTGAACATTATTGTGATTACAAGGGAAAAGGGGGGGAAGGTGGGGTAGCTTGAACTCATGTCCATACGCGCGTTTCCTTGTGCTAGGTGAAAAACGGTGTCCTTTCCTGGTGCCAGTGCCCTTCCACTGGCAAAACAAACGCGGGGGGGGTAGCTTGACAAAGTGCCTTTGTTCAGGCAGGGCGCAAGGGCTTGAGTTCCTTGAAGCACTGTATCTTGTGGAACGCGGGGCGAGCGGGATTCGAAGATGTGTCACGATATGCGTCTACTTGAGTCACCTTATTCCCCTGCACCCTTTCAACTGCAAGGCGAATGGGGATGGCTTCCAAAAAATGCTTTGAAATCAGACACACTCTGAATTGCAAGGTTAAGGCGCCGTGCTGTTAAAAGATGTTGTTGCTTGAGTTTCCCTGCGTCACTGTGTTTGGTAGCAAGGCGAACGGGGGGTGGTTCAACATATGTCTCTACCTGAGTCACCGGTGAGAACGAGATTGCCACAAGAAAAATGCTTTAGCAACTCAAAGGCGGTGGTTTCAACAAATGTCTTTTCTTCAGAAAGTTTCATGCCATGTTAAATGTCGAATCCCAACTAGTGCGGGGATCTCCAATAAAGTCAAGTTTTTCGAAAATTATTCTGGACCCCCTATTCGATTTGGGAGGTCCCAATAAAGGAAAGTTTTTTCGGCTGGAAAAAAAATTAGGTAAACTTTTGATCCACTTCCTTTCTCATTGATTTTGAAAAGATTGTCTATGACTTTAATTAGATTGTAATTGCTTTTGCTAGGTTTTCAAGACCAGGCCGTTTTTTCGCAAAGGCTGAAGACACTGCCTTTCCTAGTTTCTTGAAAGCTAGACCGAGCAAGTCCTTATGGATTCAATAGGAGCCGAAGGATACATCTTCCTTGATTGATTTTAATAGGATCCCCCAGACCCCCAATTCGTTTTGAAGCCTTTTTATTATAGGGGCTCCCCTTGCTGCTTGGGGGGGGCTCACACTAATCAGGGATCCAACATTAACCCAAAAGGCTAGGGGGGAATGGCTTCAAGATGAATGAACACGCAAAACATGCGACTGCAACAAACATCCTTTAGGGCATCGCATTGGCGATCATGCCACAAAACGCAGAAGCCCGGCATCTTATCACTTTTGCTACTTGTCCTTCGCCTACTTAGATTGTATCGTACCTTGTGGGGTGAGGAGTCCAAAAAAAAAAGGTTTGCAGCTTGGCAATGACTAATCTCCTAGGAAAAACATCATACGACTGAGTACCATCAATCCTGATGAAACCTGCTGGAAGAAAAGGCTGCTGAGGCACCTGATACCCGCACACCATCATCACTGGTTGAAGCCTAGAAAGCATCCGTACTGGGAAACTCGCTATCATCTCCAGGAATATGGAACGCAAAATTTGAAAAATGTCAATGTCTGTTGGCCCCTTTGGAAGGGTTGGCAGTCAGGTACACTCCACCAAGTTCACCATCTCCTTCATGATCCACACGTTCCGGAACCGGCGACTCAAGCTGCTGTTCCCATCTGTTCGTCAGCGGCCTTGATGTTGTTTCGATTGATGTCTCCTACCGTTCTTCTATTTAGTCAGGCTGTGTGCAGCCAAAAAAAGGCAATGATCTGTTCTGCTCCTTCCCCAAATACGCACGCACGTGTAGCGAGTGAAGCTATATTCTAAAAAAGAGTGATGCCCCGGGGGGGGCGGGTGAGCAGTCCAGCTACGATGCACATGGTACGCAAAAAAACACGCACCAATGAAGAGTCACGCTGTGTGCGGCTTTGGTGTGATGTGTGCGCGAACCGGAACGCCAGCTTCCCTTCTCTTGCGGAAGTAGAGCACCGGAAGCGCGAGGGCATCTTCAGAAAGACACAGGGTGAGCCTCTTGACAGCACCCAGCCCATTCAGTAGCCAAACTTAGCATACAGCGGTGCTACACGTAAAAGCGGCGCGTCCCGCTCAACTGACCATTTCCATTAAGGAAAGATTCAACAAACGCAGAGAGTATACAAAGATATTTGGGCGAGGCACTAAGTCTCCTTGCTCCTGCCTGCGTGGTCGGGCACGGGGTGGGGCAAATAGATGCGGACAGCTGAATGCACCAAAGACTTAGACTGAAAATCAAAAGGAATTTTCGAGTGCTGGCCCCAAACCAAGCTTACAGTGCAAAGCCTCTAGTCTCCATTTTGGAGAATATGGCCAGCTGCGTCAAACAAGATGGACCTGGAACTGTCGTCTTGCTCATTTGCCAACAGTGCTCTGCTATCAGTCCCAAGCTTTACGCCCTGGTCTGCAGTTGAAACTGACGGTCTGGAGCTTCAAATAAGTGAGGAGCTGGAGAGAACACTTGTAACACATTGTAGCAGCATCCCCACTTGTGACTGCAATCAGATTGATACAGGCATCGCAGAATGCCCAGGACTGAAAGAAGTAAAACAGTATTGAGCTCCAGAACTTCGGCAAATGCAAGCTTGCAGTGGGCGGTACCTAGTGGGGTGGGGATGCTTTTCCCAAAAGCGGCTTTTTCGCGTACGCTTGCGGGTAGCCTTTTGCGAGCACGATAAACGCCAAAACTGATAGCTGACCATATGCTGTCACCAAACGAACGTGCTTGCCCTGCTGATGAATAGAATTTTCGGATGAACAATTCCTTCTTGAATGACCCTTAGCTCGAGCAAAACTCCTTGGGATGGCCAAGAGAGCACAGCCAAGCACCATGCGCTCATAATGTGCACTCGGTCCCCCTGGGCCAGGACAGAAGCCGTCTGAAGGATTCAGTCAGAAATCAACAAATGCAGCCTCTGGGTGAGGTCGCCCATTCATGATACCCATGGCCTCTGCCTCGAGATCAGTTCCCCAAGTAATGCGGTGCCTAAACATGCCTACATGCATGTGATCTTCAGCCTTCATCATAGGGTGCCCTTCCAGCTTGCCAACTTGAAACCTCCAACCATTGACAGGGGTGCTGAGCAAAGACGCAAGAAGCAAAAACTGCTGAGATGCAGACTTCGCAGGTGGCTCCAGGACCCAGCTTTGCAGCACAACGAACCTGCAAAATTGAGGAGCAGATTATGCCCAAAGATGCAGCTCAATGGCAGATAGCAAGGCATAATGGCAGCATGTTGGATTTTATGTGGGGTGCTAGCTCTTCAAGACTGTCCACGCCCAGCACAACATGTGGTTGAGAGACAATGCTGTCGCATCAACTCATGTGTCTGATGCGCTGATGCATGCAGTTTTGAATTCATCTCTCCTATATTCCTATAGACTTGGTACGCACACCTGCCTGCCCGAGGGCTTGTAGGAAAACGTCATGCGATCCTTGCCGGCTTTGCATTTCTCTCACATGTCTGGCAAATTCAAGTGAATCTGGCCAGCCCACGCCCCGGAAAACCAGGAGCTTCCGCCGGCCCACTGGCAGGCTGACCTAAATTGACTGCACACTTGCTGTAGGGGCTGTGTAGGGGCTGTAGAGGGCATGTGACATGTGGGGTCGTGGCTGCTCGCTCTGGCCGCCGAGGACCTGGGGTCAGCCTGATCTCGCCGCCGTCTTCTTCGAGCCTGCAAAGTATTCTATAATTTGCAAGTCCAAATCTAGATATCATGGCATCTGATCCATCTTGGTTAGAGACCAGAGCATGCAGCATAGTCGCCGGCGCCGTAGAAACTGGAGGTGCTCCTGTAGGGACTGTAGGGACATTCATGGCAACTGTGTTTGGAGCTCTGCGACCGGGCCTCCAAGTGACCCTCCTCAATGTCATCATCCTGCAGAGCATGACAGGACATGAATGAACAAGGACCTGAAGACCAGAAAAGCCCGCATCTTCATGTACAGGAAGCGAAGGGCAATTTCATCAGCTCTCCGCCGAGCCCTGGACATTGAGTGGGTCCCCTTCCATGGAGAACTCCTCTCGGCCTGCAGGAAAACAACATAGTACAACTCCTCTATGGCTTCAGAACAAGCTTACATGTCAGTAGATGGGAGCCAATACTCAGCAGGTGAATCAGCAGAACACAGAACCATTGAGGTGAGGACGCGTGGCATATGGCACCCACCTGAACTGCGCCGTTCTTTCAAGAGCCTCTCCCTCTTGATTTCATGATACATGCTGGAGATTGCTATGCTGAGTCAGAGACAATAGGGTTGGAGACCTCTCCCCGATGCTACCTTGTCCAAACTTGGTATGTTATTGTACATCTATAGGCCTGGCATTAGAAGACAAGGCGTCAACGGAAGCCCATGCTGTGCCACGAGTTCGCGGCCACCGCCTGTCACATGCAAAGGGCTTGGGGCGGGCATCACATCACGGCAGCTGTCCCATCCACCAGCTTGACATGAAGCCGAAGAGCAAAAGGCATTTGGTGCAAGGCACAAGGCCTGTGCCAGCACATTGAAATCAGAATCAAGCCGCTGTAGGTTCTCAGCCAGCAGTCTTTCAGCAGCTCTTGGTGCAAAATGCGCAATGCAACCAAACGATATCAATGATAGGCCGGATCAAAGGCACGAGCTGCTTGGTCGTCACGCCCACGCTGCCCAGAGAGAAACTGGACTTTTCCTGCTGCTTGCTGTTGCTACTCGGCCGAGATCCAACAAGCATGGTACCTCGTACCCCATGCCCGAGGTAGTCCGGGATTAGTTCTTGTCGCAGACCTGCAATATTTGCAGTGTGTTGACAACCGTTCCTGTCGCAGCTGGCAGAGTAGCTGAGCCGCACGCCTGAGAAACGGCGCAGAGACCGCGCCTCTCGACAGGCTGACTCACCTTCAGCACTGACCGCATTCTGTCACAGGTGCTCAAGCACGACAGTTTTCCATTGTGATTGCAATGCCAGGCTGCGGGCACAGCATGTTTGCGTGAGAAAGTTGCACTACTGCCCATCCTCTGGCTTCGATGATTTCACCTTCAACAAGGAGTTGATATGGCCCCACACAGGCCATGACGACACCTGCCTAGCGCAACACCAAAGTCCAGCATTGCTTCTGGCTCCTGGGCTGCTGGTACTCTTACATGTCAAGAATGTCAAGTTCCCTGGCTGTTAAGACCTTTGCAGTTCCTGCAGTTCTGAGTTGCATGCTGGAGCCGGGAAGACCAAATCAAAACCGCCGTCCTGGTTGACAAGCGCATTCGTGCTGTTAACAATCATGGGATCAATCCACAGAGGACACACACGACGCTTTGCCACATCCTCTGGGGAAGGCGGAACATGCTCTGTGAGGTTTTCAGGAAGTATAGCCTGAAGCCATTTGCCATGATTTTCAATGCTAGGCATCCAGTGCCGCCGGGCATGCAATTGAGGCTGAAACTAGCGTCATGCCAATCTCCCAGAAGTAAACGGCATAGTGCCTGGGATCGCTGGGGCAGACAGCAGCCCGAACGGCCTAGGCCGAAGCCTTCTAAGTACAGGCACTTGCTTGCGGTTGCTGAGCATCTGACCGCGTGCTCCCGGAGGCCAGACCAACCACCAATCCGGCTGAGCCATTGGGATCAGGAACCAGCCTTCCAGCAAACCAGATGGCAGAGAACATCCGATGCGCGGAAACTGATCCACTCAGGGATCGCACTGCCAGTGGAAGACGTCGATCCGTGTACCGGAACTTAAAGACAGCAGACATGGAGCACCCTTCCCCAGTTCGCATCAACAGCGCAGATCAGTAAGAGGAACGATGGGAGCTGCAAAGGATTTCTCCTCCCAAGATGGCGAGCGTGATGTGTTGGTGCATGGTATCTGGCAACCAAATGGAAGGTTGCCGGTCATGCTGTGCGCCGGTCACGCTGCGCACCCGACCGCTGCACGCTGATGCCCCTGATGCGCACTGCAGCAAGTGGCTCCACGCCGAATTGCTGTTCTAAGTTCTTTGCGAAGGCCCTGGGCACGGGCATCCTATAGTTCCAGTCTACTCCCTATTGCTGACCTGCGTGTTCCATTCAATTCGACCTCGGTTCACGCCCCGAACACTGAGATGATAGCATCGGCTGGCCAAGGCTGGCATCGGTGTGTAGGGATCTCATTGGACAAGTTCTAACTGTCAAAAGGCAGTTGCCGCATCAGGATGCACCAAAGCACCTGCCCTACACTGCTCATTCTACAGCATAGCTGTTCAGGCTCCCGCTGCCCAAGCTTTTGCTTAAGTACCCCTCGTGCCTGCCATCCTCACTGTCAATCCGCCGAACATCCTGCGAGTCCACGCCTCGGCAAATCCGCACATCCACGCACTCATTCCACCTTGCAGTTCCTGCTATGAAGTGAGTATTGCTTGCTGATAATGACATGGGCGAACTGCGTCCGAAAATAGCAAGTCTTTAGAAGAACTTCAAACACTTGAGCGATGAGATGGGCAGGCTGATGAAAATCAACCTAGAGGATCCAAAATTTACTTGGGTTTTTCTGGTTTCCTGCGAATTGTGTTCTTTCTGGATTGTGTTTCGGTTTTGGTGCTTTTTGCGCAAGACCTGCCTCTCTGGGCTTCCTGGAGGCCTTAAAACCTGCATTTTACAGCAGTTGATGCTTCACGGATGCCTTGCAGCATATGCGGATTTTGTCAGCTGTTCGGAGCATGGGAAGCGGGTTGGGGGCAAGGGGGCAGCCCCCTCCCTTGCACAGATCACCATGAACGCGAGAATGATGGTAATGATACCAGATACAAAAAGCAAAACAACAAAATGCTTGACAGAAGGACAAGACGGCAAAGTCAGCAGCGGAGATGATACTGGTGACTGTAGCGATAGCACGTATAGCAACAACAGCAAGAACTGCATTGATAGGCATTGTGAAAACTTGTCTACGGCAGCCGCAGTGGTAGAAGTAGTAGTCGTAGTTGCAGCTGCAGCAGCAGCAGCAGCAGCAGCAGTGATACTGGCAGCAGTAATAATAGTAGTCGTGCTAGTATTGGTCTTAGTAATAGTCGTCCCGACCGTTGCAGTCGTTAAAAAGAGCAGTAGCGTTAGCACTAGCGGTAGCAGTAGTAGTAGTAGTAGTAGTAATAGTAGCGGTAGCAACAGTAGTACTAGCAGAAATAGTTGTAGTAGTTACTGGTACTAGCGCTACAAGTGCTACTACTAGTAATAGCACTATAAAAGACTAGTAGTGACTAGTATTAGACGAGTACTAGTAGTTTATTGGAACTAAATAATACCAGTGGTACTGGAAAAGTACTCGTTACACTGCTGGAAGCACTAATTGTTGCAATCTCTCTCTCTCTCTCTCTGCCGTGCCATCCAGAGGGTCTTGCGAAGCAAGGGCACGCTATACATGTGAAACCAGCTGAGTCCGTCAAGCACCCGAGGTAATTGTTGCTGCGGACACTGGGGTTGCACACATGTGGGGCACTTAACTGAGCGGTACGGCAGAGCCCTTAGACACCTTTTTCTATATGGCGCGAGAGGCTGCTACCAGATATCAATCCTACAGAAAAGACAAACAACCAGGAGAAGACAAAGAAGCAATGTCGCTAGTTGTACACTGCGAGTAAAATCTAAAAATGTAGATATTACCTTTGTACAGAGTTCTTCAGCACATCTCACCACTATGGTCCGAGACAGCTACGGGCATGCATAAGTTCTACACATGCTGCACATGTATTCCTGTTCATGTACACGCACTCCCCCCGTTCTGTTTTACAGAACGTCACTATGCACTATGTACATACGACCGTTCCTCCAGAACTCTTTCCCAGATGAGCCGGTATTACAATGGCGGATAGGGGACGTTCAGACTACGGCCTGGTCCATTGGACGAGCGTTGCACCCCATGGAACAGAAGCTCCGTCCTCCACTAGGACGAAATGTCGTTTACATCCACATAACCCGGTCATAGTAACCTCTGGACCTAACCGAAAAGCTCTGCGGATTTGCTCGATTCTAGCTCCGCGAGGCTCCGGAAAGACCAATGGAGGACCCTCTAAATCGAGAACCACAACACTGTGTTGGGCCTCAGAGTGTATGCAAGACACAAATCGCGGGGTGTGGGGTGACAACACGCATGGGACGCGCGGGTCACCTGCTAATGCTGTACCCACCAAGCTTTGGTTCATTGTGTATTGCACATGGGGGGCATGACCACCCCTTGGAAGTGGTTCCTCCAGAACATGGAGCCATATCTTATCAGATAAATTCTTTAACCTGAGGTCGTCTTCGACCTCTTTGTCTCCTTGAACGAGACGTAGTTTATGGCTATGGCCCTGTCTATGCATGAGGATCTTCAACTCACTTGCATGGCGGTTCCCATGGACAATGACCTTATCGCCTGGGAGACGATTGGACTGCAATCTGTCTTCAAGGACTAGCAACCCTTGGCATGGGGAGCCCCACTGTAGGATTGCAACCAGAGTCTCTTGGAGGCGGCCGATATTTGCAGGGGGCCTGACAGGTTGATTACCAGTCTCTTCAACATCTGTTGGAGGACCAGCCATATTGACCGCTGTAGCAAGAGGCTTTTCCTCAGGTTTTACTGAAGCTTTTAACCTGTTGAACTGCGCGGTCAACTTTTCCTCAGTGACTTCTTGCTCTGGTTCTTGACTTTCTGCCTCCTCAAACTCAGAGGATTCAGGAGGTGCTTCAGCTTTTACCTTTTTGGCATTGGCTACATAATCTGCTTCCTCCTCCAGAGGTTCATAGCCGAGCTCGCTTTTAACGGGCTTCACTTCAGCTGAAGGAAGGCCTTTATTACCGGCCTTGCTTTTCCTACGTCTCTTTCGAGCCTTATCTTTGGTATCGGCTGACGACGCCTTTACTTTAGGTGTAGGCTGGAGATACTTAGGTGAAGCTTCGACCGGTTCTGCGACCTCTTTCACCTTCTTAGCTGAGGCCTTACGAGAGCTCTTTGAAAATGTACAAGCCTTGGCAGCTTTATGCTTCTTGGAGGCTAGTATTAACTGCATGCTGCGCCCAACTGAACCTTTTGGAACCAGTTGCTTCACCTCAGCCTTAGGACTCGTACCTTCAATCCTGGTCACTGCAGGAACAGTCTGAGGTTCTTTGCGCCTTTTAGGCTCCCTTTTTCGGGGCGGTACGACTCTGGGAGGTGATCCCCGAACGCCACTACTTGTAGCTGGTCTTACTCGTTTAGCCCTCGGCGGTGTTGCCGGGCGTTTGCCGCTGCCGTCGGACCTTGGACGGAGCCTTGCACCAGTTCGTGGGGCTTTGGGGGACTCGGTGGTTTGACCCTCCGGCTCCTAATGGGTTCTGGTTCGACCCATTCCTCCTGTTCTTCATCATCAGTACCGTACCAGATATTGGAATGCTTGTGTGGCCAACTTGACCAAGAATGGTACTTGTTCCATATTGCCTGAGGTGGAGGACGCGAAGGCTCAGCCGGCCTAAGGCGTGATGGAGGGGTTCTATTTCGAGCAGCTGCTCGTTCCGCTTCTTTAAGCGCGTTGGGATCAAGCAATAACTACCACCTCCATTGTACACGCACTCCTCCTGGATGTGATCAACGGAGCCGCATACACTGCAACATACTCTGCTGGTATCGTGGGAGAAAAGGCATCGTATTGGAGGCACAGTATTACCTGCAGGTTGGGAAGGCGCAGGCCACTTGTTGGGCAGAGCCTGGGAGTTACCACCCTGTGAAGACAAGGGGGCCCCTGACTCTGCGATGCATCTGCGAGCTCACTTGGCCGCGCAGGTTGGCTTGTTGCTGGTGGGGGTGCGTTGTCGTGCGCCCACGCAGGCCTGAAATGCGCATTCCTGCATGAATTTCCAAACCTACAAGCACCGTCTCTCCAATGATAGCACGCTTGACGGTTTGTCGTGGGTATACCCCTGACATCACCTTCATTGCGAAGCTCTGCAAAGGACCATCCAGGAGGAGCTTCTGCCTCTCAATGCTTGAATTTACAAAAGTAACCATAAAGTGCCACGCTGGAAGCCACACATACGCTGTGCGCTTGGAGTAAACTTGCATTTCGTACACGTCGCCAACTAGAACGTCAGGCGCAGTCCACCTACCTGGGGGATCCTCTAACTCTTCATTATCAGGGGGCACGACTACCGGTATACCTGAGTCAACTACTGGATCAGGCATTGAACCGTGCTCATCCAGATATTCATTGTTCCCAATGAGCATTTTTACGGAAACCTTTGAGAATGGGTCTTCCTCCGTCATTGAGGTTCGAAGCCTACGGCCTATAGGCGTGGTACTTTTCTTTAGGGTAAAACCATATCTCACCTAAGTGGCTTGACCACAACTTTACTTGTTCCTGAACTGGGTCCCGAAAATCCGCTTCAAACACTGGCTCTCTAGGAGCATCACGAGGCAAAGTGAGGCCAGGTTGATTGCCAGCAGAATCCTTTGGATCACCAGTAGGAATTGTAGCAGCTTGATTACTGCTGGCTGGAGGCAGGTTGATCTGCCGGTTTTGTCTGGATTTTTGCCAGAGCAATCTCCTGAAATGGAGCTGGGCTAGGGGCCTCCAACCCACTAGAACCCAGAGGCTGTATTACTGGTTGCGACGAACAAGACGCTTCGGGCAACGCTTGCGACGCAGAATGAGTTGGCAGATTGCTTTTGGAGTCCGACCTTTCTGGGACTCGCTGCGCAGGAACAACGTATTTTGATTTGCTTGGGTCCTTCTGAATGTAGGCGGCGCATAACCACTGCATGTCCTTCCAATCCCCTACTTTCTTCAAATGGCTTAGAAGCCTAGGACATTCGTAGGCAATATCCGTAAGAGGTTTAAACAACCTGCAAATTTCCTCGAACAGCTTTGCCTTTTCGGGGCACTTTTTGAAGTTTAGTACCCTGAGTACCCAGTGCTGGGTCTTCATCAACCATCCATTCCCATATGACTCCTTCAATGAACGAACCTCCTGGAGCGGAATTAGGAACTTTTCCGCTAAACCCAGGCGCCAAGACTGATGCCACGTGCCACAACAACCAATTACCAAACCCCTTGCAAGGAGGGTTACCACCGTTCAAATCGTGGTAGCGGTTATGGTTGGTTAGATAGTACCCAGCGGTCTGTCTGGCAAGGATCTCTGCATCCATGTCCCGATTTCTCACCTGCTGAAACAGAGTATGACCTTCAATGTATAGGGAAGTCATGCTTTTGGTGATCCGATTAGGATGTCTCCTCAAATTGATTTCCTATCATGTCAATCTCTGGCATGGCTTTTCGACGCTCTGGCCTTAACAACCTTTGACGTGGCGATAACTCAGGATGCACCGGTGCACTTTCCGCGGGCTCAGGCTGTCCTGCCTCAGGCATAGCATCGGTCTAATTTCGGACACAGAAGTGGTATCCGTTCGAGTTGTGGTAGTGGAGGCCGGTAGTGCTGCTGGGGCCTTTTCAGAGGAGTTGCCTGCGTGCTCTTTGACAGCACCGGATGAATCAGCCGTTGCACTGACTGAATCAGGCATGCTACCTTCTTGACCAATGATCTGTTGACTATCCCCATGCAGCATTTGAACTTTCTAGCCACTGGAACGGACTGTCCCTTGTCTGCGCCGCTCTGATTACCCTCATCTTGCGACGGGGCTGAATGACCTGAAGGTAATATTGCCGAGGATGCAGAAGCTGCAGAAGGCATTGGAGGAGTAGAGGCAGATTGTACCTCCATGGAACACAGGGGTGTGGGATAATTTGTGCGCCTATGGTACTCGCTAGGCAAGCCAGGCGGAGAAGAAGGCTGGGCATTGGCTGCATGACTGACATCTAGCCTTGGTGATGGAGTAGCAGGCGCTTCTTCTACCCTGCGGTCGCCAGCCGCCTCGGCTTCTCTCTGCATCTCTAGGGCTGCTTGTAGTACCTGAATCTGCCTTTCATAATCAACCACCCTTTGCTGCAAATGCTGTGAGCTCATCGCCTTCGAAGCCGCCCTTCCAACCATATCAGCTCGTAGTTTAATATTCCACAAGCGATGTTCTTCGGCAGTCATTGGGCGGTACTCAGCCGGATAGCCTCCGCGACTACCTCTCTGACCTACAACCCCCTACTACCGGACCAGTAAAAAACATACCAGCACCCTCAGGATTACTCGAACCAATCATTTCAGGCTGAGTGGCCCGCGGCCAATTGGCACCGGGTCCTGACGAGGAACGACGCAGAGCTCCTCCAAAGCTCGCAAGACCACCGACGGTCGACGGGCGATAGGATGGGCCATGTTACTACCACTCACCCTAGTACTTTCAGGCAAGACTCCGCCAGAGTCTGCACTGCACAATGACCATCAACGGTCATGACGGGAGTGAGGCACACCCGGGATTTCCGAGGCAACTAGGACCGACATTACCACGGGATTTCCCACCCCACACTGACATGCCCCCGGGTGCGGTACACATACCGCTTAACCCGTTAACCAACTGTCCGGTATTACCATCGGACTGACACTGCGCACCTACCACACACGGCGCCGAAGCCTGGCCAAAAGCTTCATTACCGGTAGATGACGCAAGACGATGAAACCCTGAAATCCACTCCTCGTCCTCAAGATTTGAACCTGAAAGCATCTCAAGGATTGGGGGTCCAGGTCCATTTGACCCACACTGAAGCTGGTTGAGCAAAACTTCCTAGAAAACCCAAAAGCCTTTAAAAATGCGAATAATCAGAATTTAAAGGCTTTAGTCCT
>CAJNIZ010044171.1:0-18277 GCA_905231905.1 Symbiodinium pilosum | reverse complement strand
CAGAACCTCGCTCTAGAACTTTCCGGCGCCGGGACACAGCTTCCCCCGGCGCCAGGAAAACCTACGCATTTTTCTTCGACACTGAATAACATAACCTTTCCCCAGCGCCGTGAAACAGTTTTCCCGGCGCCGGGACACAGCTTCCCCCGGCGCCGGGAAAACTTACACATTTTTCTTCCATAGTCAATGAATGTGACCTTTCACCGGCGCCGGGAAACAGCTTTCCCGGCGCCGGGACACGGCTTCCCCCGGCGCCGGGAAAACCTACACATTTTTCTTCGACAGTGAATGAATGTGATTTTTCCCCGGCGCCTTCTCGGCGCCAGGGCACAGGTTTCCCCGGCGCCGGGAAAACCTGTATATTTTTTGGCTGGTGGAACGAATGTTACTCTTTCCCCCGGCGCCGGGAAAACCTGCACATTTTTCTTCGATAGTGAATGAATCGGCGCCGAGAAACAGCTTTCTCGGCGCCGGGACACAGTTTCCCGCAAAAACCTACACTCGCTCCAGAACTTTCCGGCGCCGGGACACAGCTTCCCCCGGCGCCGGGAAAACCTACACATTTTTCTCGATAGTGAACGAATGTGACTTTTTCCCGGCGCCGGGAAACAGTTTTCCTGGCGCCGGGACACAGCTGCCCCGACGCCGCGAAAACCTAATCATTTTTCTTCCATATCAAACGAATGTGATTTTTCAGTGGCGCCGGGAAACAGCTTTCCCGGCGCCGAGACACGGGAGAACCTACATATTTTTCTTCGAGTCTTCGATAGTGAATATGAATGTGACAGCTTTCTCGGCGCCGGGGCACAGCTTGTCCCGGTGCCGGAAAAACCTCTTCGGCACCTCGCCCCGGAACCTCACTCCAAAACCTTTTCGGAACCTATCGGAACCTCGCTCCGGAACCGGAACCTTGCTCCAGAACCTCTCCGGAACCTCTAAGGAGCCTCTGCGGAATTTCGCTTCGGAACCCCTTCGGATCCGGAACCATTCCGGAAAACCATTCCGGAACCTCTCTGGAACTTCGCTCCGGAACCTCTCCAGAATCTCGCTCCGGAACCTTTTCCAAGGACCACTTTGGAACCTCGCTCCGAAACCTCTCCGGAACCTCGCTCCGGAACCTTGCTCCTCGCTCCGGAACCTCGCTCCGGAACCTTGCTCCGCAACCTCTCCGGAACCTCGCTCCGGAACCTCTCCAGAGTCCGCTCCGGAACCTCTCGGAACACTCCGGAACCTCGCTCTGGAACCTCTCCGCAAGCTTGCTCCAGAATCTCTCCGGAACCTCGCCCCGGAACCTTCCCGGAACCTCGCTCCAGAATCTCTTCGGAACCTTACTCCGGAGCTTCTCCGGAACGAAACCTCGTTCCAGAATCTCTCCATAACCTTACTCCGGAACCTCTCCGGAACCTTGCTCCCGAACCTTGCTCCGGAACCTCTCTCCGGAACCTCGCTCCAGAACCTCTCCAGAACCTCGCTCCAGAATCTTTCCGGAACCTCTCTGGAACCTTGCTCCGGAACCTTTCTGGAACCTCGCTCCGGAACCTTTCTGAATCCGGAACCTTGCTCCGGAACCTTGCTCCGCAATCTCCGGAACCTCGCTCCCGAAACTTTCTGGAACCTTCGCTCCCAAGTTATAACCTCTCTCCGGAACCTCGCTCCGGAACCTCGCTCCTCTCCGGAACCTCGCTCCGGAACCTCTCCGGAACCTTGCTCCGGAACCTCTCCAGAACCTCGCTCCGGAACCTCGGAACCGGGAACCTCTCCAATCTTTGGAATCTCACCTTTCCGGAACCTCGCTCCGGAACCTCTCCAGAACCTTGCTCTCTCCGGAACCTCGCTCCGGAACCCTCGCTCCGGAACCTCTCCGGAACCTCGCTCCGGAACCTTTCCGGAACCTTGCTCCGGAACCTCTCCGGAACCTCACCAGAACCTCTGCGGAACCTCGCTCCGGTTCCTCTCCGCTCCGGAACCTCTCAGGAACCACTCCGGAACCTCTCCGGAACCACGCTCCGGAACCTTTTTTAGGGGCCGCTCCGATTCGCTCCGAAACTTATTTGGGCAGAAGACCCCAAAGCTAAAGCTGTTGGGGAAAAATTAGGAGGCCCTAGATTTGCGAAAATAAAAATCATGTAAATCGGAAATCAGGCATGCGGCGTGAAAAATAGGGTTTAGGGTTTAGTGTTGACGATTCAGGGTTTAGGATCTAAGGACTACGTTTAGGGTATAACAGCCGTAAAAACCCTTAAATAGAGCAGCTCAAAAGCCCTTAATTAAGGATTGTGAATTTTTGGACTTTAGACTCTAATTAAAGAACTTTAATTTAAGGACTTTAGACTCTAATTAAAGACTATTCATTTAAGGACTTTTACCTTTAAGGACTTTTGGGTTTTCTAGGTTCAACGTTCACTCAAACCATAACTTCCACTAGCATCACGACCGGAGAACTGCGCAACATTCTCGGTTGCTAGTACCTGACAATGTGGGTCACCTCCCACTGGAATACCACCAACTGAGGGTGGCAACGAAACGTTACCTGTGCAACCCTGTCGGATCTAGGCGTCCCCTTCAACAGACCTGACTACACCTGTGTTGCCGTAATCGGCAGGTAGCACGTACCCAACAGGAACTGTAAGAGTGCCCTCCGCCAAAGGAACACCCATGCCTGGGGCACCGCTACAATTCACATGACCATGACTTATTGTGTCACGACCTTCGTGCCTAAAGGCGCAGGAATTGCTGACTCCCATACTGGGAAGATCTGCACATGGCTGCGCTAAAAGCGCATGAACTTGCGAAGACGGCTGTCCAGGACTTCCGCCAGAAATCCTAGAAAAGGAACGGCCCTGAGGGCTTACCGTTAGCTGTCGACCTTCCTGGCCTGCAGGATGAATTGCCATACCGCTTTGCTGAGGAGAAGCGCAATGCGTGCCTGCAATTGGGCTCATCACCTGCTGACACTGGGGTTGCACACAAATGGGGCACTTAACTGAGCGGTACGGCAGAGCCCTTAGACACCTTCTTCTATATGGCGCGAGAGGCTGCTACCGCTACCAGATATCAATCCTACAGAAAAGACAAACAACCAGGAGAAGACAAAGAAGCAATGTCGCCAGTTGTACACTGCAATTAAAATCTAAAAATGTAGATATTACCTTTGTACAGAGTACTTAAGCACGTCTCACCACTATGGTCCGAGACAGCTACGGGCATGCATAAGTTCTACACATGCTGCACATGTACTCCTGTTCATGTACACGCAGTTGCAATAGGGTCAGTGATTACAATAGTGATGGCAATAACCGCCCTGTCAGCCTGATAAAAGGCACGGGGATAGTAACAGTAGTCGTAGTTACTGGCACGCGGCTTGGAAATATGAAGCAAACGCGACACATGCATGCTTCAGATGTTGAAAGTGCTGAGAGGAGCAGTGATTTTGAAACCGGTAAAATCTTGTGGCCCCTCGTTTTTGGACTGGGTCGCTCTGTCCAAAAGGAGGGCCTTCTCTTCTCGCAACTATCACAACTGACGTCACCCCCGAACCCCGCTCAAGCGCTCACGCCGCAGCGCGCTTGCTGCTACAACACAAGAAAGGCAACGGGCAGACTCCAAAGGTACCTTCAGGATCCGATTACTACTGCCATCGTTATGGTGCTGTTGCTGTTCTAATCATCATGCAAGTATCATTGCTTTCCAATTGGTCGCCTGTTCATGCAGTAGTATTTCGAAAGCCATATTCCTACTAATTGTACCATGATTCCATCGTCATATATCGTCATGAATCAAGCTTGCAGATGCTCAGCAAAACTTGCACCGTTCTGTTTCTGCTTGGGGGTACGTAGTTATCGATACGACCACCGTCTTGACTGCCATTTCCTGGCTATTGACATCACTGCTGTAAATCACAAGTAATATTTTTGATACTGTTTACGAGCCGGACTATTACTGTTGTGGCTGTTGCGAGTAATGTTGTTGCCGATGTTATTCATGTTGTCGTTGCTACTGTTACAGGGTAACGGTGCGACGGGCAATGACAGCAATCCAAAACAACACGAGTGACAGCATATGAAAGCACGAAAAACCAAGCAATGTGGGTACTTCTTGTAGTAACACTACGAATAGCTGTGAACGTGGCAAACACAGACTGAGCGATGATAGCAATTACAAACCAACAAAACAGAAAGAAGCAGGAAGCAGGTCGAAACGGAGAGCAGGAGCAAAAAGCAAGCAGCAGGAAGCGAAAAGCAAAAAGATGCAAAAAGCTGGACTACAAGAGGCTCAGAGAGTAAAGGTCGAGAATGGAAAGCAACAGGAAAAAGCTAAAAACCGAGTCACCAGCCAAAAAACAGAAAGCCCGAAGCAAAGAAAAAGAATCATTTAAACACGCAGCTCCTTAACATCCCCTGACCTTCATCTTGAGCTGGCGCCTCAACGCGATGAGTCAGCCATGCTCATAACAACAACCTAACCACACATGTCTCACCTGGCATCCCGCTTAGAAGACAACTCGGCGCTGTTGATTTCTCGGAATTGAAGGGTACACGCCTCTCGCTCTGTGCCAAAATTGGGATACGAATCCTCTCCTTGATTTGACTGTCTGGACACAACATGCAAATTACATCGCTAGATATCGCTAGGAAGTATCTTCGAGACGTGCGTAGGGGTGTAGGCTGCGGATGGGATTGGGCAAACCTACCAAAGGCGATGACAATGCTGGGTGCAGACAGGGCCCTCATGAGAAATGCCGTGACCATTCGAAAATTTTGAGATGTGAGAAGCGAACGCAAAGAAAATCAACTCACTAAGACTAATTATTTCCAGAGCTTCCAAGATATACTCCAGCTATAGGATGAGTTCTTATAAGCTATGCAATTTTGAATCTTCTGGAAAACTAACTTTGGGAAATATATTCATCTCGGCCTATCTTTCTAGTTAATCGAGATTCCAACAAGTTCCCTTGCTAACGAATGCGGCGTTCAACCATGCGGCTATCGATCCGTAAATCTTACAGAGACTGGTGGCCAGCACGCACACTGCCCCCGCAAGCAGCGACTGCGGGAATGGACGCAAACAAAGCACCAGACCCCAGGCTTCTACGCCAACTTTGCACCATAATTTTTCAGTTGAGGAGACGTCCCACAAGTTTGCATCTGGCCAAGGAATCCCTACATCCTAGACCCAGCAGCCACTTGGTAGCTAGCCACTACTGCGCCCCAGTTGCTCCGCCATGGCATACTGACATGATCTGAGACGCTTGTCAATGCTGCACGACATGCCTTCGGGCGGACTGGAACAGGTGTTGGCGGCCGGAGTTTTTCAAGTGATTTCCAGATGATTTCCAGAGGCACGTCACGAGAAAGGCGACCTACGTGTGTAGAAATGAACATGTACGTGAGAGACTCCAAATTCTCGCATCAGGTCATCGATGCTGGCGCTTGGCTTTCTCGGGTACCTGATTGCTAGGGCAAGTTGAGCTCTGAGAAGAGAAGCGATCGGAAAACTGTGGCCACGCCAAAGCGCAAGACTTCGCGTGTCCGCGAACCCGGAATGTCCACATTTTGGGCAGAGGGCCAAAGATGTGCAGTAGGCTGTTTGGCACTTGCGCAGCGTGATCGAGGCTTTAGGCTTACGGACTTAAGCCTTTGGGTGATAGCGCTTGAGCCTTATGCTGTCCATGATCTCAAGGCACATTCCGCGTGCGGGAGTGCACGCCCTGAGTTGAATGTCTCATCCAGCCCAGTTTGAAACAGCAACTAATTCCGTCCCATTGCATTTCACCAGGGAAGAAGGGCTCATGTCGATGCGCTGCAAAAGTGCTGCAAAGGACGGTCGTCACCTCTCGTCCTTTTGCTTTTGATTGTGAACCAGTCGGCACTTACTGCATTGCTGGCCTGGCAAAAGTGGAGGCGCTCGAGTGTTGCACGGGATCATCTTTCCCTCCTTCTGTGAATGCAAGGCAGATTCACCCCCTGCACTTTCCTAGACCTTGTTGCGCGTGCGCATGCATACTGCAACCGGAGCTCGGCACAGTTGTCGTTGCTGTTTGTCCTGATGTTGAGTGAAGTTCATACAATTTTCAACAAAACAAAGAACACCTTCTTCGGAACCAGCGTGTGAAATTCAACGACTGCAGCAATGTAGTTCATGGTGCATGAGCCACTGCTCACAGGCGTGAAGGGCCCTTCAGACAACAGCAACAGCAAACGCTGCCAAGCTCGCGGCCATGCACCAGGACAACTTTGCCCTCCAAAGGCCTCTCAAATACACAGGCTCCCAGCCCATGGGATCTCACCCGCTGCTCGCTGTGAACATGAACAGTAGCAGCGTGTGACCCGCAACGTGCCGACAGTCTGCACGCAGCTACTGGCTAACAAGATGCTCTAAGGCTCAGGTGCCAGCAGCCTTTTGGCCATGCTATGCCATGCTCTACGGCAACTTCTAGGCCGGTCTGCTAGGTGTAATTACGCCGCATGCGTTCCAATGGCAACATGTGCGAAGCTGGGCCAGATTTTTGCTGCCATCCTCTACATCTGAGATACTCCTGATGGTCCGCATGAAACTGCTCACAGAAGTGTCGTCGGGGTGTTGCTTGTCTAACTCTTGTCCAACAGGTACTCCAAGCCTTTCAAGAGGGACACTGATGCTGCATGCCCAAGTGCCCCTCACGATTGTGGTTGAGAAGGCCATGCATACTTCAAACTGAGGATCTGCGTTAGTCTTGCACGAGGTCCAACTTTTGAGGCACTTCTTTGTTGCCAACTCCGCCACGGGCAGCAGGGTCACTTGGCACATCTTGGCACGTAGTCAGCACCAGACAGCACAGGACTAGGTCTCTGCGCGGTCTGCATCCTCCGTCGCAGGCGGCAGCTCTTCTGCCGCTTTGCGCTCACAGCAGTACACATGGTACCTCGTCCCGGTCCAAACTGCCGTGTTTGAAGGCAAATTTAGGTGCAAAAAGACTGAGATTGCCGCACATTGTCCTTCTGATCTGCCGTGGGTTGCAGACTTGATGGGTCTGGGGCCGAACCCGCTTTGGCCTGACAAGCAAAATGTGTTTTGAGTTCTCTACCCATCCGACAGGAACTCCACCCTGCAGGGCAAGATTCAGGATGCCCTGAAGCGTGCAAGCTGGGCATCTTTTGATCAGTGCTGCATACCGGGTCAACAGGTCACTTCATTTCAAAGGGGCATCATGCAACAGTTGACCAGCATCCAGTCGTTTCTTTTCCACACCTCCGGGTTACGTGTCATCATCTCGCATGGGATGGCTCATCCTTGAGCGACGGCTTCGCGCAGGCATGCTTGACACCAGCGAAAGCAGAAGGTGCCGGCAGCGTTTATATGCCACTCGTCATGTCCACACCTGCCAGTCTTCCTGAGCCCACTGCATTGTCTGTTGCATGAGCTGGCTGATATAAGGCTGAAGCCGTTGAAATATACTGATAAAAACCTAGCAGCCTTAGTACGTAGTGCCTGATGTAAGACAACGATCCCGCCTCGTCCCATCATCACAGTGTCTGGGAGAGGCCTATTAGAGCACACTTTTTATTCGCCCGTTTGTGCGAGAAGTCCCCTGGTTCCCTTTGCCTTGGAGTCAATTCCATGGGCCTGTTGCCTGTTGCCAGCCGCTGACTTTCGGGCCTTGTTTGCGCAGATACTCCCTGTGCGGCATAGTGCCCACCTGGCACAATGCGCTCAATCTGGCAGGGGCGGCCCCGATCTTGCAGCTTTTGTGGGATGGGGGGCGCTATTGCATTCAGCTCACCTTCGATTTGCCACGGGTGTCTGTCCAGAATTTTCGTTGGGTCATTTCACTTGTTCCCTGTGTTTGCGTCCTGTCCTTCTCCACCATTGGTTGGACTCCTTCTATTTAGTCCATCACCATTCAGTGTTTGCGTTGTTCCTTTTGGTCTGCTGTTCCCACTTCTGGCAACTCCTTTCAACTGCGCACCCCGCATACGGCTGCACGCTATAAATTAGGCAATGATTTGTCAAAGTTGTGGCCAGAGTTTGCCGCTTGCACTGTTGTCGACTCGAGCAAAAGTCGAGTTATAGAAGCCGACATAAGCATGCCAAACCAAACCTTGAACACATGGCACTCAAGGTTCCACCCTCCCCCTCTTGCACCTCCAATTCACGCCACCCATTTTTAAGTGTCCAGGATCGACGGCAGTGGCAATCTGACGCTGCTAAACTGAACCTAAGGAATCCCCAAACCCCAGGGTGTCGATTACTGTCTGGGAAGAAGACACTGATGTGCTTCGGGTACTGGATTAGGTTTCCCGGGGACAGTGAGACATGTAGGGATCATTCAAAGACACATTATGATGCTCAGGCTTTCAAAGCACTACGGTGGCCTGGAATCGTCGTATTGATAAGCCCCTTCTACACCTGGGACTATGGTCTGCCAGGAAGTCAGAAACGCAGAATCTCAAATTATGACACCAAAGTTCACAGTAGCAACATCGTGCCACGAAACTGGCTAATGGCAACACTTCCAGATGATCCAATCTCAATCCCAGTCCTACTTTTCCTACTCCGACTCTAATTATGAGAATTGGACCCCCTTGATCTAGATAGGCTTCTTGTCACCTAGCCAACAAAAAGTAGTAACTAGCGATGACAGATGCCAAAACTCTGGAGCGTTCGCTTCTAGGACCCACATCAAGGTATGCGCAGCTGTCCAGCTGAAGTGTTCAGCTCCCTCAGGGTCTCCTACCAGCTTTGCAAAGAGGCTACACAACAAGTGAGTCATGGTGTGGCATTCAGGGATCCCTTCCTGTCTCGGGGTCGTAGTGCTCATTAAAGGGTGTCCTTCGTTCAGGCATTGAAAGACATCCCCACGTGATCATTGACCAGCTGAGGCCATGGCGGATCTTGATAGGAAAAGCCTCGACCCCTGCTGAAAAGTCGAGTCTTTAGCTCAAGGGCGAGGCGAGAGAAAACTGCCTCCAACAAATGAAGGAATGGTATGTTCCGCAGATAGATGTCCATCATCACTCATGATCTAAACTGGAAGCCTCGGGCCTCAGACTCCATGTCACCGCGGCGCTTTGACTCCAAAGCGTAACCTTAATTTTCTGGCTTCCTGGAAACTGGTTGAGGCTACGACTACCTCTTTCTCCAGGCAAGGCGCTTCTCAGTCCGCTGTAGGCAAACCATGTTTGATCTATCCATGTGGGACCTGGAGACATCCAGGAGAGAGGAAATCTGCAGAAGCATCTGTGGCAGGATCTCCGTGAACCCGCCTTTCCAATAGCCATGCGGATTGTAGAAAGGATTGTCTTTGCTAACCTTGGCCAACCGCAAGTGCACCAAGCAGATGCAGTTTGAGCAGCTCATCTCCGAAATGCTGATGACCCCTCACAACTTCTTGTCTATACTTGAATGGGGGGCTGATGGAAGGCTGAAGTTGAGGAGAAACTTCTTGGGATCTTGTAGGGTGTCAGCCATCCGCCTTGCCTTCGGTCTATGTTCCATAACTGGATTTGTGCTTGAGCATCAATTCCAGCCTGAGGCCTGAGGTAACGATGCAACCCCGGCAAAGAGGGCAGCATAGCCTTCACAACCCTGCACAGGCAGCGCCTCAGAACATCAGGCGATCACAGGCTCGGCTGCATCACATGCTCACAAGAAAAATGCATCACGTGCTTTGCTTCGCACGGAACCGTTGAAATACATGTCCGAGAAGAAGCCAGCCCTGTGCCGGACAAGGTGCTCTCCAGAAACGCGAGTTATGCTCGAAAGGGACGGAATCGCTAGAATGTCCGCCCAGTGGGTTTTGTGTGGCAACAGGACCAATAGGACTCAACCCCGAGTGAATGGGATTGTGGCTTGTCTCCCAGTCACACGGCCCCTGCGATTTGACACAGCAGTCGGACGCTGAAGGTCATTTTGGGGATATGCGAACATCACATGATTGTTTTCGCCGAGCACACTTGGACCCCGGCCTCTCATCAAAGAGCGTCTCTCGCAACTTTGGCAGCAAAAGCTCCGCGGCAGCTTTCCAGTCCTGTGCCTCTCTGGCCAAGCCAAGCACCGCCGCCATCGCGAACAAAATCCTGAGATCATGTGGGGTCTCTGAAGGTCAAGATGTTCAAGCTCCTTGTCACTGCAAGTGCATTGGCACAGCGTCCTAAGTGAGGTCGCTTGGCAACTGTTGCGACATAAGAATGAATTCTCACAATGCAGCAGTGCCTCAGCTTGTCCTTGTAAAGATACGAATTCAAATCAATGCTCCAAAAGTCCAGCGTAGTGACCTGCTGTCAGGTAGAAATTGCTCATGTAAACAGTAACCTGCTTGCGGTACAGGGCTGGCAAGGTCAGGCGGCATGGCTGGAGGCGTTGGATACCGACGATGCGTACCGCGGCATGAACCTGACGCCATCGTCCATGCCACTTTCCATTCCCTGTGTCCACGAACACAAGCCGGCTCCCCTGACATCACGTGCTGAATACCAGAATTCATGAAATTGCTTCACGATGATGTACATTTCCTGCAGGAACATTGTATCATGAGTTGCCTGGAAAATTTCCCACACTGCCCATGCCAGCAGAGGCGGCTTGCCATTACAGCCACCTGCGTTCCCGCACCGATCCACCTTGTCAGGAATGTGGCCTGTCTGCTTGTCTCTCGCAGAAACAAGCAAGCGCAGTTGATCCTTAGCAAGCTGCGGAGCAAAGCTGACCATGCCAACAGCTTGCTTGTAAGTATCCCAAGACCAGAATCCGCTCTCATACCCATTGTAGGAAGGAAGGACGCCATCTGGAAGACCAGGCACAGATCGCCAGTTGTTCATCAGTGTCATTACGGCTTTGACGGCAGCCCACTTCATGTCTTGCTTATCACAGTGAACCAACACAGATTCTAAATAACCTGTCCACCGCCGAAATGCGTCCTCAGCCGCAGCGTTCAAGTCAATTGCAGTGCCAGCTTGCGATGAGTTCCGCAATGTTGCTTCAACCGAGACAAAGGCACTGATCAGTCCAAGCGGTGGAGCGCTCACATTCGAAGATGTGAACACAAGGCTGTCTGCACTTATCCTCGTGCGACTCCAGGTGAAGTTTTTTGGCCCGTTGTTTTCTAAATAACTTGTGGAAAGGAAAAGACCGCCTTCGCCAAATGCTGGACCACGGAAGCAGGAAAGTTGGGATTCCTGCAAAGAGAAGAAGACCGCATTATCTGTCAACTCAGTCACGTTTATGTTTTCAATTGTGACCCTAAAACTGACGATGACAGCTTGAGGCCCATGATTGCGCGCCGCGATCCTCACGACAGACGTGTTCACGGACTTGAATGTCAGCTGGGCACTGACAGTTAAAAGCACTCCACCATGTGTCACATTGCCAATGAGCACAATGGAGCCAGGATATGAAACTGCAGCCAAAGCTACTTGTGACCCTTCCACGAATACGGCATAGCGGACAACAGGTATGGTTCCTCCCAACGCCCAATCTGGGGCAGGCCCGCGGATGCCTCCTGCTGTCGGCTGGAAGCCGAACGTGGAACCCTGGTCAAAAAGCCAAGCTCCTCCTAAAACATCTGGCCAGTCGAACGGAGAGCTTGACAGCACACAAGCGCCAAAACACAAGATAAGTGACCATCTGGGGTTTGGAGACCGCATGCTTTGCAGCTCCTGCAAGAATACTAAAGTCTCTCACGCTCGAGCCAGCCGAAAAGATTCACAGGCCCATTTGCGTTGTACAAGCTGCGCAAGCAAGGCAGCGCAAAGCACCTTCCCCCCCTTCGCTTTGGGATCCGGTGGCGGGTCCTCATTTCTGCAGCAGCAGAAGAAGCAAGGCTGATGCTTAGATGCTGGATTCGTCACTAAACCAGGGGCGTGGCCAGCGGTCGAGCAACTTGGTGAAACGTAACCTCCCATTTCGCATCCTGAAGATAGCTGATTG
This sequence comes from Symbiodinium pilosum, assembly GCA_905231905.1. NCBI lineage: Eukaryota > Dinophyceae > Suessiales > Symbiodiniaceae > Symbiodinium > Symbiodinium pilosum. The sequence continues at coordinate 6,376 of CAJNIZ010044171.1, read as the reverse complement.
CAAGGCTCGTCTGCTATGGGACCTGCTGGGCTCCTGTGCAATCCCTGCTGTCAGCAATGGCAATCTCTGTCCCGGCCGCGCATGCGAAACACAAACCTGATTGCCAGTGCTGAGGGCTCTACGTCACAAACATCCGCTAGCTTTGCAACAACTGAGCCAGCCGGCGTATCGCCCAGAGAACTTCAAAGTGGCCTCGGCTGGAGCTATTTTCATTTGCCATTGCTTAACCCCACCGAAATTTTCGCGTGGCCTGGCAATCGCATGGCGTAGTGGCTGCTAGAACAGAGAATTCTGTGCACCAAGCCACGGCATCAAACTGTTTTCTGTGCTGGCGAACCTGTGAACAGTCCGGCCAAGAACCAGGTAATCCTGGAGTCAGGGGGACCAGGAATTATTCACCCCTGCTGTTGCCCGAAAATTCTCTGCCCTGCATCTACATGGCGCGACTTCTTACGTGCAGGTCACTGCAAGTTGCACACGCATGCAACGATGCAACGGACCAAAGGTGAGATCACATGGATTGGCCGTGAATCATGAGCAGCTCCGCTGCCGGCCATCAATTGCTTTCATAATAACAAGAGTCACTAGCTTGACTGTACCAGCTTCAGCAGTCCAAGATTGACAACTGCGGCCTATTGCAGCTGACTCTTATCCCTCACATTGTATGGCACCAACGGGACTTCCTTCCTTGCTTGCAGCTTGCACTGGCGACGGTACAAATCATTGTTCTTCCAGTTCTTTTCTTCTTCGATTCCCAGGACTGCGAGCATTGTTTGAAGCCAACGCGCGTTCCAGACGTGAAACAAATCAAACGCGATGTACTTCTATTGTCTATGTTGTTGATGCTGCATCTTCATCGCGTTTGTGCGCATGCAGTTGTTTCCTAGCTAAAGATTCTACCGCTGGCTCGCCGTTTCGAAGAACGTATGGGGGGCGGGGGGGAGGTCTGCGAATGCAAATTGAAGAACGTCCTAAACATGAACCTGACGTGAATAAGTGTATACCTGCGATCACAACGTTCCCTACCATGTACAGCATGTCCGACATGTGCAACATGAGTGGAAAACATGTAAACCAGACATGTACCTTGGTGGCTCCTGTCCCTTGCTGTAAACAATCATGACAAAAAGCCTTGATCAACCATCATGAAAAAGGTGACATGTTCATACCTTGGTCTTGCTGTGTCAGATCCAAAACCCTTAGTTTGGAATCAAGGTGTACACACACACCCCTCCGAAGAAGGGGAACTTGAAGCAGGAACGGAAACGGCTCTCTAGTCGAAGACTTTAAGGTGCTCAACTCAGAAGGGTCCACAACTTCATGGTCGTCTATGGTTTGGTGAACGAGGTCGAACTTGTAAGGAAACATTGCAAAATACCGAACTCTCACGCAAATCTTGTTGGAATCTCATGCATCAGAAAGCTTGGTTTCAGAAAGTACGGCCCCACTAGCTGAACGGCGGACACAAGCTCGACAAGTCTGTATTGGCAGAAACAATCAAACTGTCTCAAGCAAAACTTGCTGGAATCGCATGCATCAGAAGGCTTGGCCTCAAAAAGTACCGCTCTCGTTGATGAACGGCGCACACAGGCTCGCACTCAGAGAAATCACATGCATCAGAAATTCCGGCTTCAAAAAAGTACGGCTCCACTGTCTGAACTGCACACAGACTCGCACTCAGAAAATCACATCCATCAGAAACCCCGGCTTCAACACGGCTCCACGGGCTGAACAACACACAGACTCGCAATCAGAAAAATCTCAACGGGCACAGGCGGTCTAACTATTTCAAGAAAATTAATCACATGCGTCAGAAAAACCTTGGTCCCAGAAAGCATGGCTCCACTGATTGAAAGCACAGGAAACCTTCACACTCAAAAATGGCCTGTCCTTTTCACTGGGATACATTGTAATAATAGAAAAAAGACCTAGCACCCAAGCAAGCCTACACTGTATAAAAAGCAGCCAAATCTAATCAAATCTTGAAGTGAGCTCAGTGGCAACCAAATCGACAGGCGTTTCTGCGGGGGCTGTTAAGGCCTATATTGGCACTGAGGCCTCCATGGGGTGTCTTGTGGAGTCCCACCTCAGCCTCCTGCGCTTGACTGGGCGACTAGTCCCCTCCATGGCTCACATAGTGTCGATACGACTCAAAAACCTTTTCTTCACCTGCAGGGATTACATCATCTACCCTTCTTGACAGTCACCGAGGCGCAAGACAAGTACGGTAGGTTTAGTGGGCTAACCAAGGTGACGGTCCACGTTTCTTGGGCCCCACCCAGAACAAGCTGGGGACAATCACAATTTCCGTACCTGGAGCGCCCTTGGCAGTTCCCTCGCGGGAAAAGTGCTCCGGCAAGAAGCCACACATGGATAAAGATTGTACCGTTAGCTTTCCGTTTCGAAGAACGTATGGGGGGACGGGGGGTTGCTAATGCAAATTGAAGAACGTCCTACACATAAACCTGACGTGAATAAGTGTATACTCGCGATCACAACGTTCCCTACCATGCACAGCATGTCCAATATGTGCAACATGAATGGAAAGCATGTAAAGCAGACATGTACCACGCTGCGCACTTCACTTGTCCTTCACATGGCTGTCTCAAGCTTCTCGGAAAAAGGGCTGGCACTCCGAAACTGGCTTCCACTCTGCACAAGCAAGTACACGAGGGTGATCGGCCTTCACTTCCACTGACTTGCCGTAGCTTCGTTGGATAAGATAGGCAAATCAGCTCCTGTCCCCCTGCCGTAAACCATCATGGCAAAAAGTCACATGTTCATACCTTGATCCCCTGCCGTAAACATTGTAAACCATCATGAGAAAGGTGACATGTTCATACCGTGGCCTTGCTGCATCAGGGGTTTACATACACACAAACGCTAAAGGTTCAGGAGCCAAAGCAAAAGTTCGACGCGATGGAGTTTGTTTGCCAAGCCTTCTACTGCGCCTTTTGCCTCCACGTCTTGGATCTGGTCAGTTTATGCTTGAATTACAGGCCGCACAATACCGCACGACACAGCCTCAGATTAGTACAGGAACACCGGAACAGAGCTTTCGACGCTGATGTCACCTAAGCTGGTACAGTCAAGCGCCTCACACCACGAAAAGGCGTGGTGGCAAAAAACTGGCGTATCAGCATGTATCAGGGCGAAGCAGACAGCCCGCTGGCCATCGGCCTCACCATGTCTCCATCTCTTTGGAAGGCAGGGACTTTGCGCTCTGCGCGTTTGAGCTTATTCTTCGATTGTCTTCCACCTTTTGCCAGGGCGGCTAGATGTTAAACAAACATGTCGCAGAACCCTGTGCATGTTGACACGAACCTGGATCCAGCACGACTGCCCATGTAGATTTTCTTCTGTACGTCCTTGCTCTTTTCGGACCTGGTCCACTTGCATGCAACTTACGGTAGTGGGAAAATTCTGAAACAATAGTCCGGGGTGCGAGTTCCACCATGCCTCAGCACCATTGTTGCTGCCATTGCTGTAAGAAAGAACATGCCCATCAAAGCAGGTGAGACGAGGAGCCAAAAACTCCGGAAAGTGGACCTCGCCGTTCCTTAGCAAAAGCTCAGCAAGTTGCCCATTTTGCCGGCTAGGGGAGGGTAGCATTGACATCCGAGCCTGTCGGTGTCCATCTCATTGATTGCCTTCTGGAGCTCAGCTTGCGAGAGGGGAAAGCCTAGCTCAGCTGCTGCCTGCTGCAAGAAGACTCGGCAGAAAGCCAATGAACACCCTGAGCGCTTCAGTCACATATATCTATATGTAAATGTAGACATGATCCCATTCGCCTTGGCGATGCCTGCTTTGGTCAGCGTACCCTTCCCCTCAACATCGATCTTGTCGAAGACATCCTGTGATGTAATCTGAATGCTAGTCATCAGCCAGGAAAGCTCGCGCTCTGCTACCGTACATGAAGCTGAAGACCCCCTCTGCAACTGAACCATTTGAAAGGCAATCTTGCGCCCAACCCATGCCCCTCATTTTGATCACTTCGCCCAGTACAAGTTGGTTGTTGTGCATCCTGATAGGGGCTGGCACAGCAGCTTCTGCAAGCAGGGTGGTTCGACTGTATGGTGAGGAAAGCTCCACGCATCGGCTCCGAAAATGCTGCCGGTGACACGAATGTAAGCACCAAGAGCTTTGCCGTGTCTTCTGTCAAAAGAACTGGGTTGCTTCCTCGCTGCCGCTACAACACTACATCTTGGACTGCGCAAGTGCCAGGCATTCCCGCCCGCCGACCTAGAAGCCCCGCACCACAGCCAGCTCTGGCCCCTTTCCCAAAATCAGGCTTTGCTGGGGCGGTCTGCCTCCATTCCGTTTGCGTAACAAAAAACTCTGGCTTAGATTTGTCGTGCTAGGGCTTGCCCTTCTCGCCTCTGTATTGGTGTCAGAAGCACAACGGTAACAGAAGCACCGCACATCGAGTCCTTCACGTCTGCAGTGCAAGCTGTTCGAAGAAGTGCTCCGACTTTGTTGGGCACCTGCTTGCAATTGCAGTTCAGATCTGCTTGGCTATCAGGAGCCAAAGCTCTTGGCCAAGCCACAGGTCCAGCAAAGTCACGCGCGAGAATCTGCTCTGCTCGCTCATGCTCTTCCAGAGCACGCGCATCAGACCATCCCAAGCACTCCTCAGACCATTCAGCAGGACGAGGGCAGAAGAAGCAACCAAAATCCTAAGCAACTGGTGCTGCAGCGTCACTCAGCAGCGCATGACGTTGCATCACAGTGGCATCACAAAATACCTGCCTAGACTTGGAGAGAATAAACGCATCCCATTGCACTTCAAGGCTCGGCCATGATCTCAACGACACGTGGCAGACACAGACGTGCTGCCGTCGAGTTAAGGAAAGCCAGGCGTGTTCTTCGAGCTAAGACATCTGCAGGTGTGACCGCATATTCCTGGTTGACCTCGGCCAGCACATACCCGTCTGATGCGTGCTGGCCCTCGACAACTGCTCAAGAGTTAAGCAAAATACGGCGGCCAAGAGACTGCGTACCGCACTTCTGCCTCCAAATAAGGGTAGCCGGTCGTTGCGGCCGCACCCTCATACAGTCTCGGGTAATGCTTGTACAGGCCAGATCGCGATCCTTACTGTAAGGCCATTCTGGAACGCTTCTTTTATCAGAATCGGCTGCTATTTTGCATCAGAAGCACCCTTCACCTGGCTTTCCTCTACGCAGGAGAGTACATCGCCGGCCTCAGACTTCACAGTTCAACAGTATGCTGCCAATAGCCCTTGCGTCTGTCTTCGTTTGTGTTTGATGACCTCTAGTTGCATCAAATAAGGCTTTCTTCCGAGACGGCAACAAAATTCGGTCCCCGATCCCGCTATGACGGCATTCCAAGCAAAACTACTTTAGCACTGCAGCTGTGAGCAACTAGTGCTCCGAAAAGCGTTTGCCTGGGTTATCGCCTGCCGCTGGTGGTTCGGTTATTGGGATTATGGTAGCGATCATCGTGGTTGTGCTCGATGTCGTCCTCGTCGTCCGCAGCCTCGTGGGCTTTCTCGTTGTGATTATCGTGGTTATTGTGGTTTTCGTTGGCACACCACTGAAAGCCCAATGGCTCGCGCTGGCCATCTCCATGGTGCTTTGCTTACGCGTGGTAGGTGCCGCATGTTCCCAGGCGATGCTGGAGCCTTTTTGTGATGTCATGCTGCCAAGCTGCAGCACACTTTTTCAGCTCTTCTGAGAAGCTGGCGTGCAGCATCTGGTGTCTATAGCTTTGCGCGAGAACAAACGAGGCAAGCTGCCATTGAGCTCGCTGCCCGCAGGTTTCTCTGCTTTGTCTCGCTTGCTCGCGGCGGAGATGTCTCGGCTATGGCGAACGCACGCTTCGCCACAACTTGAGTTCGGGTGAGAAAGAAAGCTTCTTGGACACTGTGGCCGTGGCCCTTACAAAGTTCGACCAGGGAGAACCGCAACGCACAGTAAAGGTTTCTCGGTCAACTGTGTCTGCATACATGTAGTCGAAATAGTTTTCCGCGAGTTGGCCCGTTAAAATTCGCACCTCTCAAACGGACCTGTAGCCACGAAGTGCTGTAAAACGCACGACTTTATTAACTTTTAGCACTCTGTCAGTATGCCCGAATCCCCTACGATCAGATACAGCCTCGACGCCTGGCAGCAGCAGCAGCAGCAGCAGGAGGAGGAGGAGGAGGAGTAGTAGTAGTGGCAGTAGTAGTAATAGTAGTAGTGATAGAAGTAATGGTGGTAGTAGTAGTAGTAGTAATAATAATAAGAATAATAGTAATAGTAATAAGAATAGTAATAGTAATAGTAGTAGTAATAGTAGTAATAATAGTAATAATAGTAATAGTAGTAATAGTAATAGTAATAGTAATAGGAATAGTAATAGTAATTAGTAATGGTG
>CAJNIZ010044170.1:33712-43887 GCA_905231905.1 Symbiodinium pilosum | reverse complement strand
TAGACAAGCGGGGTTATTATACAACGCCAAATGACAACATATAACCACACATAACCCTGAAAAACCCTAAGTACCTGAACTCTGCTTTGTTTGTGGTGCCCTTCCTTACAAAGCTTCTGATCTCATGGCCTTCCGCTCCTCGTCCAGCTTTCGCAGGCGTTCCTGTCGAGGGTCTGAGTGTGAGTGCTTTGGGGTTAGGATTGAGGTAGTTTTGGGTTGTGGGGTGAAGCATCTCTAGATGCGCTTATGCATCGCAATCCCGATTCCCTAAGCCATAACCCGGCGCACTAGACAATGGCCCTGATCTCGGAGACGCATAGCCTCGACATATGCTTAGTAAGTCAAAGCATGCAGGCCACCATGTCCTACATCTGAAGGGGCTCTGACTGAATATTTCTTCAGATGTAAAACTCCGCAACTCGATGTTGCGAATTCTCAAAGCCCGAAACCCGGAAGCTCTGATTTGCAAACAGCTTTCGGATGCCAAAATTCTTACATTTCAGGCCGACCTCGCGCCTCCTCTTCTGCTGCCTTTTCTCGAGCAGTGAGCTCTGACTGGGCGATGAAAAGCTTCCTCGGCTGCTCAGAGGAGTTGGTAAATTGAAGGGCAACGTCTTTGATTGCGGCAAGGAAAGTTAAGAAGGACTTTACTTCCTAGGTTTGAGGGTTTCAGCTACCCATGATGATGGCCTTTGACGCCCAATTTGGTAATGGGTATATGCAGGCTAGGACCGCAACGCGGAGGGTTTGGGCGTAAAGGCTTGGATTCGGGGCTGGGAGACTCTAGCTACAGGAAGTATGTAGGACCTGTACGAGGGTGTAGGACCTGTACGAGAGACCTAGAAAAATCATTTGGATGGACCGATCGCGCAAGATTGCTTCACGAGGTCTAGCAACGTTCAATGCTTTTTTTTTGGGGACGGACGAGGGATTGTAAGAGGTTTGAGGGGACTGCATAGCACATGGTGGGGTACATGTGTGGCCACCCTGCATGTACACGCACCTATATTACCGGGAAACCGCGGCTGCACCCACGCAAGCCCTTGCAATACATAGGGACTATATTCTTTGCCCGACTAATATCCAAAAAGACTACATATCACCAGGTTTGTGGCGGCATCTAAACCCTAAACCATGCCCCATGCTCGGTAATCACATCGGACGAAACTCTCGGGGGCAGCCTAACAAGGTCGGGTTCTTGAGGAGTGCGGAGTGGATTTGGGGTGTCCTATCCCCCAAAGTATGTAAAATCATGGCCTTTTGCGCTTTTTTAGGGGTACGGGGCTATTATCTTATCTACTTTGGGGGTCCAGGTAGGAGTTCAGGGAGGTAAAAGGTTCTTGAAGTCAGCTGCCACAAGCCCGGTCATATTGTAGCCTTGCTGGTTGTTAGTAGGGCAGAGGAGAATAAAATCCCTATGTAATCATGTATATGTATATCATATCTCATGCTAGGCACCAGTAAGTACTTTATCCTACACGTAAACGCCCGTGTAAACACAGAACCCTATGTCTTGTTGCAGATGACATTCGAAGCACGCTCGAAGTGTAAGAGTCTCGTAAGATGGGCTCTACGATTGGAGCCACAGAAATGCATGCAAAGCCGTAGATCATGCTCCTCACACCCGGCGCATTCTTCTATAAATCCAAGCCCAGCTGCTGATGCATCGGTCGAAACCTGAAGCATGCTTCTTTCTACTAGAACCAGGGTTCAGGGTCTAGAATACTTCAGCCTTTACATTATTGCCGGCTATGAGTGTAGTTGTTTATCTGAAGGCTGCCCCTAGCTTATTGTGGCCTCAATGAAGTCGATCCTAGCAGGGGTGGAAGTTCAATGCCTGCAGCAGTAGACGGGAAAGAAGATGCGGGAACCCGTTGTACAGTTCGGCGATTTCAGTTTCAGGGTGAGGGCGACGGAATTTTTACCAAAAAACATAGCTACTTTTGCGGCAGGTGGGAAAAGAAATGTGCAACAGGCACCTACTTTGGCTCTTATTTTCTGGTTTCGTGATGTACCCACTAATTATTCACCACATGAAAGTTTCTGAAATTAGCCAGTAACACAGTTCTCATCAAAGGGGGCTAAAAAAGAAACACTAACGCCTTGACCCACAACCATAAGCCTTGTATAAACCTGAAACCCCGAACTCGGCACCATAAGCCAAATCCAATAACCCTGAACCCACACATGTCCTTGACGGTGAAAGTGGGTTGCTGCGCAAAGATCGAACAAAAACCGAGAGCCGCCCTGTGCCCTTGCAGGATGTAGGGGGGGGGGTTCAGGGACCCTTGGGATGTATGCGGGTTAACAGCAGAAGATCAGGGTCCACTGGAGGATTGTATAGGATTACGTAGGCAAAGGTTGTTTTAGGACTTAAGCCCAGCCGCTTCTCTGTAGTGATCGGCCCCATCTTTGCCAAGATTGTGTCGAGGACATCCTAGCGGAAGGTCGCGTGTGTGCAAGAGGTGGGGTGGTGGGGCATGGAGGTGTTCGGAGTGAGCTTGGCACATGCTCGCCACCTACGCTGGAAGCCTGAGGTCTTGGTTTCAGAGTATGCCAAGCCGATGCACAGAACCTCAAAGCACACTTTGACTTTCTGAGTGAATATTTGAAGGTCTGAAATGCTTGATGAGCCGACTGAATGCCTAGCTGACAGACTGACAGACTGACTCACTGACTACTTACCCATATAACAAGCCAGCAATGTTATCAACGTACGTACTTGAACCTATCACACGCGTATACACTAACTCCATCAAACAGTTACCCGTGTTCTTCTGTGTTGTTAATGTATTATCATGAGGGGCTTCAAGAGAATGAAGTTGACCCCCACATCTCAGGCCATTCGTAGCAAGTTTCTGTCCAGCAGAACCATGCTGATTTTTCGTCATCCCTGCGCACGAAGCGCATGCTCTAAGCCAACGCCTTGAATCCAAACGGATAAAGCCTTGCATGAACTCCGAATTACGCTAAGCCCTAAATCCTAGACCCCAAAAACCTTATCCTAGACTCCTCACACCTATGTAACAAAGGCACGTCGGTCCTTGGGCAACTTTCTGGTTAGCTTCTCTTGGCAGTACCTCTGAGCTTGTGAAACCCTAGAGGCCCAGGTACCTTCATAGGCACTGCCACAAAAAGGGTGGCCCCAATGAGTCGACCTGATACACTAAATTCCTGACTATGGGACCCCCCACATAATAATAGCGTCCTGGGCGGCAGGTCATACATGTTTGTTGCAGCGGCCAGGTCTAAGCCGCTGTTAGGAATAACTAGGAAGCTGGGGACATGTCAACACGTCTGTCATTTTGTAGTTTGCTGCAACAAGCAACATCGCAGCATCCAGAGTGGAATTGCGAGGGGATCCAAAACTTGCGCAGCAGACACATGCTTGGGGTGTAGAGATTATCAGGGCTCGCTGTTTATTGCGCGGAAGGTTTGGGGTTTGGCGGTTTGAGCTTATGAGCTTTAAGCCCAGGATCGTAAATCCTCTCGGTTGGTTTCAGGGTTGTGGGAAAGAGTGCAGGGGGGAATCAATGACATAGTGCTGATGAAGAAGTGAAACGGGGGAACGTAACGGATCTGAGCTCTGCTCCAAGAACTAAGCCCTGCACCTCCAGACCACTCTTATGCAGGATGTTTCGTACCAACGTGCTTAGAATTAGTCGAAAGGTCTGTGACACGCTGTACACCAAAGCAGAATCAACAAGCTCCGAACCTCAAACCCCGAGTCAACTTATGGCCACAAAGCTCAATCAGTCCCAGTCCATGGGCAGACAGGGCACAATTCGACTTCTCGTCGATTCAACTTGCCGTCCTACCAGGACTCCAATAGCCACCCACGAAGAAGAGAAACAAAGATGCGTTTAGGGCTTAGGCCAGTGCGAGGTGCAGGGGTTAGGGTTTCTGGGGACTCACACATCCTGGGCTCGTCTCCTCAACATATGCTGCTTCACCAACTCCTTGCTACTCCCTGCCTGCACCGGCAGCAAGTGGTTGAATGCTCACCGGTGTACACCATGCCGGATGACCGCGAGCACAACAGGGCACAATCAGATGGGAGTCTCTCAACATGTTTCTTGTAATTTCTCATATAATTAAGGGGGGGGGTCCAAGGGGGGGGTAGGGTATGAAGCTTGCAGGCTGACAACTTGCTGCCTCAGGAGTGCGAAACGCCCGGCACCCCTCCCTAAGCCCTGAAGGGTGGCGCAGACGCTGCTCCGGGAGGAACGTGGTCAGCAGGGTAGGCCCCATTCTCCCCTTGTTCCATAGCACTTCCCTAGCAGCCCTAGTTTTTCTCCAGCACTTTCCCAGCACTTCCCCAGCACTCCGTAGCGCTCCCTAGTGCTCCCTAGGCATTGAAGGACTGGGCAGCACTGGGGAAGTGGCGGTGTGAGAAGCCTTGTAGAGAGGTTACGAATCACCGACCCTGTGCTTCGGAAGCCCTGAAAGGTTGCAGCAACCTCACACATGAAGCAGCCAGGCCTTGGGAAACAGTAGGGAACCCTGAGGAAACTTAGCTACTGGAGCACTGGGCTTGGCTACAGCAATGCTGGGGAAGGCTACAAAGATGCTAGGGGTATTAGTCTACCCCCCCCCCTGAAACCACCATCCTTAATTTTATAGTAAGTAATACCACACATAGAGTTTTCTGGGGAGTCTTCGGGCCGGCCTCTTCTGAGAAACTGCCAAATGCACAACGAGAATGAGGTGAAATCGAGAACATATCTCGAACCCGATTTGAGGCCCAGTCGCGCCAAGCATGTACTAAATTTGGGAGACACTATCGCAAAAAGTGCCACACCCTGAGCCCAATCTCTCCTCCCTTAAGCGTATAACCAATCCCATGAAGACTTAACCCTGATCCCCTCATGAGGATAGTTTTGGCCTTGTCTTTGTCGAACTGGGTGAACTCCTTCTCTCTCTCGGCTAGCTTCCTGGGCAGTCACATGGGCAGCGGGATTTAGGTTTTCAGTGTTGGGCTCGTGCAATGTCCAGGGCTAAGGATCTGGGGCAGGGGCTGTAGGAGCTAGCGATCAGGATGGTCTTTGGTTGGATAAATATTGAGAATTCAGGGATGACCTCCCTTGCTCAAAGCTTGGTCGGCGAGATTGATGGGACAAGGGGTTCTTGGGTAGTTTGAGAACTACACGAACGTGACATCAGCTATAGTCTGAACTCCTAGTATCCCCCTTAATAATCCTCATAGTAAATCCCCTACCTAACCCTCTTTAAGGAGTTTAGACTATAGCTCACATGAGAATAAAGGGGGCGAGTCCGCAAAGTTCCTGCCGCAGGTTGCCGGCTCTCGACTGTGGGCGTTCAGGAGTACCGGGTTCAATACATCTATCACACCCTAGAGTTCAAGGACCCAAATAATAGGGCTTTAGGGCCCAAATACTATACTATTAATGGTATTTGGGCCCTAAACCCCTGTTATTTGGGTCCTTGGACCCTTAGGGACAGCAAATGCCAATGAGTCTACACAAAACAGAAAGCAGCGTACAAGTAAAGGTAGAAGAGAGCATCACTCTTGCAAAGATGCTTCCCATCGCCCACACGCTGAAAAGACACGCCGAGGGTCCGCCGCGCGTAGCAATTTAGGTTGGTAATGGGGAAAACTGGCGTTCTGGATGTTCTCTACTACGGCTTCTTGGGATGATCAATGTAATTACTTACGAAGCCTGCCTAACCCTCACAGTATACCCACACACAGAGAGCTCCAAAGCCGAAACCTACAACCTGAAGCAAAGGCAAGTACTGCCAAAACAAATTTCCAGTGAGCAAGAAGGACCAGGCCAGGGTCAAAAGGAAAAGTACGCGAACGCAAACATGTATATCAAGTATGATAGTAATCACATGAATTTGGTGTCTCCAGCGTGAAAACGAGAAAGAAATAAAGCTGAACCCTGCGAGATGAACCCCTGCACCTCGTGCCATATCACCTATGCACGAGTTCAAGAATGGTTCCTGAAGCAGCCCGGCACCATACACCACGCAAGTCACGAACCTCTTCGCTTCTACATCGTCCATGTTTATTTCCAATTGGCACTCTGCACAATATTTCGTGCTCGCCAATATAGATTCCCCACAGCGCCCAGAACTCGCGACTTTGGATAGCCCTGGGCAGTCGCAATCCCCTCACCACCCCAGCAAGAAACATCATCCAATGAAAGGTGCGGGTAGTTGTACTCTTCTGGTATCCCTTTTCAAAATGTTCAAGGGGCTGGAGTGGTGAGAGTGACGGCAGGGAAAAGCTTGCAAAGAAAATCCTTCCCCGCCTATCTGCATCAACTCTTTGAGCTTTTCCAAAGACAAGCCGAGATTCTGTAACGCAGCGGACTTCTTCTGCGCCCTTGCTAAGGCACTCTGGACGACCGCCTGCACTATGCAGAATCTCTAGTCAAGGCTGCACACACACCACATATTGCTTCAGGGTTCAGGATGCAAAGTTTCCGTTTGCGAGCTCAGGGATCGAATGAGGTTTAGGGTGTAGGAAATCCTGCGAGTTCAAGTACGGAGCATTGCGAGTTCATTGTGGTTTTGGGTCTCCAGAAACTATATCCACATAGAGTTACCTGCATTTGCCGGGGTTTAGTAGAATCAGCTTGTGCATGGACTAAGGGAGTAACCCATCCTACAGGTAACTAATTTGGGTGGCTCAACAAGAAAGACCAAATTTGAGTTTGAGCGTGTCCTACTATTAATAGCTTTATGGGGATTATTACGGGATCAGCAAATGAGGAGAGGGTCAAACCAATGCGGCTGCAAAGTCGACCCTGCAAAAAAACGTCGAAGGGTCGTAAGGATTCATCTGTCATGTGTTGCTCTTGCCGGAAGCGGCGTAGGAAACAGGTTACGATTTTTGGGGTAGGGTTCAGGGTTTCCAAGGCATAGTGCGTGTGGTCACAAAGGGTTCTGGCGGACCCACAATGTGATTCCTCCTTTCCAAAACCTGTAACCCCAGGGTCGAAGGCATCGTGTGTGGTCTCATCGGATTCTGAAGAACCCTACAATATAGTTTCTCCTTTCCGAAGCCTAAAACTTCGTGGTCTCTCATCGTAGAGGAATTGGGTATCCCAAAAGGCAGCGACACCACTGGGTTTGGCTTAGGTCTCCAAACGCTGCCTCTTACGGGGTCGAAAGTCGAACAAATGCCAACCTACTTATAGCCCCAGGATTAGGATTGGCAGTTCAGGCATGAAGTGTGATACACACGCCGCCGCAATGGAAGCTTTGCTGCAAAAACGTCTGAACGATTCGGAACCTGTTGGCAACTCAGCCATCTGCTCAGCTTCCCTGAATCTGAACTGGAACCTGACAATACAAAATTTGGCTGTTTAGGGGGAGAGCCTACCATAAGAAACATCAGTACAGGACACCCCTACTTCCTTGTGTAGGTTCCCCGTCCTGGCAAATCTTTACACCAGGTACAGTACATGGCCTGGTTAGCAAAAGTGAAGTACAGCATATTTCAATTCAAGCATTTTTCTGCACAGCCCCCCTAAGTGCAAAGCTTCATCCCCGATATAGCCTCAAGTAAAAACCCTCTATGCTGGCTATAAACGTTGTCTCGTAGTAGCACCCACCCTTTTGGGCGCAAGGGATTCTTAAAGGTTTCTTACTGGTTTGACTTGTCAGCCAAGGCCTGCCGCCGTATTTTCTTGAACAACTTCACATCGTGAAGTTCAACCGCAAACCGCAAACCCAAAGCCACCGTACCCTGTACACCCAGGCAGCATCCAAGAGCAGAAGCATCCAGCAATTCCTCCACAACCTCACTGAACTTGTGCGAACCTCTGCATCGTTACAATCTGCCCAGTACATGCCGAGGCCTGAATACTTACCAAGATCAACTGAGGTCCATTACAGGTCACCTAAACCCTAAACCCGAAACCCTACAACAACATGGATGATTATCTAACCCTAAGGATCCAAGGACCCAAATAATAGGGTCTTAGAGCCCAAATTACCATTAAGAGTATAGTATTTGGGCCCTAATACCCTATTATTTGGGTCCTTGGACCCTAAACCCTAAACCCTAAGCCCTAAACCCCTGAACCCTAAACCCTACATAATTATCTAAGCGCCTCTACATCCACCCCACAGCCGGTGCCTGGGATCGCTCCATGAGCCGCACGCCTGCGGCCAGCCGAGATACGAGCTCCAGGATCTCGCGCTTCACCTTTCTCTTGCTTATATTATGTAGGGGCTAATGGAAAAGAAAATGGAAACTACTATAGTAGAGGGTTTAGGGTTTAGGGTTCAGGGTTTAGGGCTTATATTGGGCATGTAGGGGCCAGGGGGGGAATATGTAGAAAGCTTGTGGGTTAGTAGTGGAAAATGGAAAATCAACTGGAACATGAGATGGAAACTGGAGGTATGCAAGGGTCATATAGTGCTTGAATCTGCAAAAAACAAAGGCATGGAGACGGCAATGTCTGCAAATAGTGTAGGGACTAATAAACTCTACAAACAGTGAGGGCTTGGTATCTGGATCCCTTGGAAAAGTGTAGGTTTTTAGGGGTCAGAGCTTAGCGGCTGTGTTGGGGTTCAGGGTTTACGGAGGTTTTGAAGCTTGGGTTTAGGGGTTTGACGGTGTCACCTTTTGGCAGTGTAGGGGTTTGGGAGGGAGTTTGATGACGCATCTAATATGTAGAGGGGCACCTTTATCTTTCGGAAGTGTATGCACGTAGCACGGAGCGTCCAAGGCTGTCGCTCAAGATTTGGGGGTTGAGGACGAGGGCTTTAGAGCTTCAAGTGGTCAGCGTTTAGGGTTGAGATGAAGGCTTTGGTTTACAGTTTTTGGGATGTGAGAGTTTCAGGGTTTAGGGCGGCTGGTTGTGGCTTTGGCTTTGCCGATTTAATTTGGGGCTCCAAGGCTCAGGGAATGCGCTGAGCCTAGGGGAAACCTACTGGTTGCTAGTAGGAAATCAGGGAAGGGAAGGCAACACGGAGACCACAATAGAGTATCAGGATCTAATCCTCCATTCCCTACTAACCACTAGCAAGTGAAGTTTTTGGGGATACCAGCTACGTTGAACGATGAAATTATGGCTCTACTATAAGTCCAAGCCCAGGATAGACTGCACGAGTGTTTTGTAGCAGGTTTTTCCAAAGTGTAGTGGGGGGATGGAATGGGTGTGAGATTACCCTATGGTTCTTTGATTAAGGCTGCAGGGTCCACTGTCTTGAAGTTCAGGTTGGGTGGCTTAGGACTTAGCGTTGAAGAACGTAGGGTTTTTGGCCAGGCAACTTGTTGGGTGCTACATTTTGGGAAGAATTCCTGCCAAGGCCTTCAATTCCATAAAGGATCTTTCATCTTCCAAAACGGTCATCGTCAATCCAAAATGAAGCATCTGCCGCCCTAGGCCGGCAAACTCTGCATGCCCTCAACGATTAAGGTTCATAGAACTTTCGCTCAACCTCACGGAAGCCGTGAAGGAATATAATTTGAGGCTTAGTAACCCCAAATAACCCTAATATTACCCTATTATAGTAGTTTCCATTTTATTTTCCATTATCCCTTATATAACCCCAATATTACCCCAATATACTTTGCAGGCACAGCTCTATGAGCTCCCCCAGAAAAATCCCCTAAGATGGGGGGCCCATATGAGCTACTGTCAATACTGTTGATGGAGGAAATCTTGCACCACCTTAAGTCTCTAAAGTCCTAGGAATTGCAGTGATTTAGGGCCCCTAGGTGGTGCAAGATTTCATCCATCAACAGTATTTCCCACAAAATTAGTGGACATTGTAGGGAATATGCAAAGACCAACACTAAACTACCAAAGGGACCCCTCCATTGGCAACCCTGATAGTAACACTGGCATATATTTTGGGTTCCATGCTTCCCTTGACACCTTGAAGGGGAGGTTTGCAAGCCTCTAGATCCCGTGTATCACAACTTGGTATGTATAGTACAAGGCACTAGCATTCTCTGCTGTAGTAGTAGTAGTAGTAGTAGTAGTCGTAGTCGTAGTCGTAGTCGTAGTAGTAGTAGTAGTAGTAGTAGTAGTAGTAGTAGAGGAGGAGTAGCAGTAGAAGTAGAAGTAGTAGTAGAAGTAGTAGTAGTAGTAGTAGTAGTAGTAGTAGTAGAAGAAGTAGTAGTAGTAGTAGTAGTGGTAGCAGTAGAAGTAGTAGTAGTAGCAGTAGTAGTAGTAGTAGTAGTAATA
>CAJNIZ010044170.1:0-33612 GCA_905231905.1 Symbiodinium pilosum | reverse complement strand
CGTAGTCGTAGTCGTAGTCGTAGTAGTAGTAGTAGTAGTAGTAGTAGTAGTAGTAGAGGAGGAGTAGCAGTAGAAGTAGTAGTAGTAGTAGTAGTAGTAGTAGTAGTAGTAATAGTAGTAGTAGTAGAAGAAGTAGTAGTAGTAGTAGTAGTGGTAGCAGTAGAAGTAGTAGTAGTAGCAGTAGTAGTAGTAGTAGTAGTAATAGTAGTAGTAGTAGTAGTAGTAGTATTAGTGGTGTTGTTGTAGTAGTAATAGTAGTAGTAGTAGCAGGAGTAGTAGGAGTAGTAGTAGCAGTAGTAGCAGCAGCACTAGTACTAGTACTAGTACTCGTACTTACTATTCGAGATTGTAGGAAAATTCCATGGTCATAACTTGACTCTCTTTTTTGCGGCTCAGGTGTTTAGGCTTGAGAAAGGATAAAGCCCAGCCACCTTTCTGAACGACTCTGCATCAGCAACCTCCTTCTGCTTCCTCGGCCAGTATAGCCAGGGACAGCCCAGTACAATAGTCCAGGATCTTGGCCCCAGAACCAATTACTTTACAGCCATTCTACGGCTCGAAACTCAATGCCCATGTGGATGTTTGAGGTGGCATGTCTTCAGCAGCCTGAACCGAGAACCCGAAGCGTACATACTGACACAAACATCCATGTGATCTTGACCGCAATTTGACAATGAATCCGTTGATTTTTTGCTGTTAAGCTCCACAGCAGAGAATTTCTTGGAGGCTTATCAAAGTGCCAGGTACCTGTAGGTACGTAACGAGCACAAAAGGATTCATGGAGTGCTTCCTGAGCCTCCTGTAGGGATGGGGCTGAGAAACTGCCGCTTTGAGAGACACAGTCGAGAGCTTGGAGTCACCATGTTGCCTGTATGACAACACCACGACGTGCTTACCACATCTAGATATCTCAAGAGAATGAAACCGCACTAGTACAAAAAAAACAGAGAAACCGTTTGCAACAATGACCAACAAGACAGGTTTCTCCATGATCTTGGTTCGCGTTGACTTCGCCGCCTCGCGGGTCTCTTCGACCGCCTTGATCTTGCTGCTTCTTAAGGGGCTTGGGTTGTGGTTCCCTACAACTATTCCTATATCATCTCCTCTAAGCAGGCCCATCTTCCCCCCCCAAGTACCCCTAAGCACCAGTAAGCGCTGGCTGGAAGACCCAAAGCAAGCTTCAACCTCTTCGAAGTACTGAGTACTTCCCACGTTCGACGCGCTCTCCAACACATAGCCGAATCCCAAATCACGAAAGCAGCAGATTATCAACCCTGTGTGTTGTCGGACAAGAAATCCGACGTGGCCTTACGTGTGCTAGACACAGCAAAGGTTGGCCAATTACACCCTAAAATCAGAACCTGACAGCTCAACCTGCAAACAATCTCTAGACTCTACACCCGAGACCCTAGAAACTTGACATCTGAAAGGGCAAGCCATGAGTTTGGTCTTTAAGCTACTTGATGTGTTGCCTACGGGTTGCATTAGGGTCTGGCCCTAGACCCCTCAACACCGTCAGGTTTCTGAAGTAAACCCGACCGAGTTTAGGGCTTTAGGGCCTGGGTTCTCTTCTAGAATATGAGGCATGAAGCCCATCAACCATATGGAGATTGCTGGTGAAGGGCTTAGGGGAAATCCCAGAAGCTTGGATTTAGGTTCCGTTTTGGAACCCAGGGGCCTGCCGGGTGCTTTGACGTCTTGAGGATGACGAAGGGTAGAATGTGTATTGCCGGCCATTTCTTCCTACTCTCATCACAACGTGTAAAATCCCAGCACGATTCGGGGGTCTGTCATTGCATTCCCCATTCTGGGCACGTGCTTTCTGACCGGGATCGTACCTAGGCGCTGTACGTGTTTTGAAACCTTTCATTGGTACTGATCCAGAGGGCCTACACTCCCCCAAGCAGACATCGAACCCTAAAAGGAGATATGCGAGAAGAAACAAAAACACACCATCACTTGGGAAGGGCATCATGCTCTGCCCTACGCCCTATCCTCGAATTGCTCAAGCCTAAAACCATAAGCCCTAAACCTAGATACCAAATCTTAAGCTCCAATCCCTAAGCCCAATCCCAAACACCCAGCCCCTAAAGTCCCCAAACCCAAGCCCCTGAAATCCCTGAAACCCCCAACTCACGAATCCTGAAACCGCTTCGTGGCCTTCTCCGTGCTTTCAGCCTCGGCGACTATCTCCTCAGGCGATCCTTGCCCAAGAGAAAGCTTTGGGATACAGGGTCAAGGGCTTGAGGTTCAAGTTTTTGGGTTTTGGGATTAGGGGTAAGGTTTAGCTGTTTGGCTTTGGGGTAGAGGGTCCAGGATTGAGGGCTGAGAGTTTGGAATTTAGGGATCAGGGCTTGGGGCACAGACCTAGACTTGACTCAGGTCAGTAGTTCAGTTCGGCTGCGCTCCTTCTTACTGGAGGCTCGAATCCTCCTGATAATGATCCTGGTTGCAAACTCTATAAGTACAATCATGGCACAGTACATGTTCTGAATTTGATTTCCTATTTGTGTCTGCCAACTTTTTGTAGCTTCCATCCCAGCCCTGCAAGCCACATCAAGCTATGAATGCTGCACCTTGCTTCCATTATCCTCACCCCTGATGTTGGGCTCGCTCGTTATAAACCCCCGCCCCCGCCCCCCGCCCTCTCTCCCCGGGAGTTCTGGTAGGGCAGACCAATCTCAAAACAAAGGTCCCGGAAACTGGGGGTCGAAACACAAACTCTGGGGCCCGAGCTCTCCGTCGGAGTAGAACTAGGCGTAAGAATAGGAGATCTTGTCACTTGATTTCAATTGGGAACCTTGATTTAACGTGTTTTTAGTCTGGGGAATTTCATACTCACCACCACTTTGGCATATCAAGCAAAACGTAGGTTGGCAATTAAGCTCAAATTACCAATCCTAAATCTCAGAATTTTCTCTGGCCCCGTGAACTTTATGATCACCACCCACCTTACAACCCCGTGTATAATAACGACGCTGACAGACATTGACAGGATCAAGGATAGCTCAATAGCTCGCCCGGTACCGAAAGCAGTAAAGTTTTTGTAGCAGCATTTCTGCCCACAGTCACAGCTGCTATAGAGCAAAGGGAGAGAGAGAGAGAGAGAGAGAGAATGCTGCAGCGGTATACCCCGAAGCTGAAATCTCTAAGTCTTCCTGGGGATGTACCTCTGGGGTCCACGAGAGCACGCGTGTCTTTAAGAGACAGTGTGTAGGCATACTTTTCTCCAAACCGCCTGAACCTTATAAACCCTAAGAGTATGGCCTTCTGGCTTCTTCAGCTTCTCCACTAATGCCTCCAGATCACGGTTCGCACCCAGATTTTGGCTTTGCGGTTTCGGGTCTGGGTTTGAGGCTCAAATTTAGGATGTCGGGTTTAGCTCCATGGTTGATGGATTCGGGTTTGACGCTCAGTATAGCCAGATGGGGTTCGAAGCCCTACCATCAGGATACTCCTCTCGTCTCTGGTTTTGGGCGCCTTACAAATTGAGCGCCATGTTGAGAGATAACCAAACAAAGCCCATGACAAACCATAATCCTGCCACGTGCTCGGAACCAAATCACATACCGCGACGACCTATACAGAGATAGTCAGAGCGCCTGCCAGAGCGAGCAGAAATGCTCTGAACCTTAAACCTTGCCTGGACAATGCAGGCCATGTTTTGGGGATTTTGACATATTGTTTGAAGACTCCGAGGCAGAAGCACATCCGGAAATAGCTCCAAAACTCCTTGCTCATAACCGCGCGATTGTCGGTGTATGATTCAGATAGTCATGTCTCTCTTAATGGGCTGGAGCATGAACACAGTATTTCCTTGCAAGACGTGCAGATTGCAACTCACTTACATTCCAGACATAACCACTGTATACCCCATGAGTGAATGCTTATTCTGAAGCTGACCCACAGATCTACCTTAATACTCAGCCCGAGGACTAACATAAAATCCCCAACCTAAATCCCAGGACTTGAACGCTTATCTGCAAGCCCTTATCCCAAAGCATTTGACCCTGCATACTCCCTAACCCTACTTCAAACCCCTCTATGAGCTATAGTCGAGGCTCTTAGTCTCCACCTTGAAAACCCCTATAGCCGTCCACTATATAACTCCACTTTAAGGAGGTTAGACTATAACTCATATCAGACTTTATATACGATAAGTCAACCCCTTGCGCCTCCGTCTCCTTTACCTTGGCTAACATCGCCGCACCCTCCTCCTGCAGCCATCAGGCTTTCGGAGTGCTTCCATAATATTTAGGCAAGGATTTTTTGGGGGGAAGCCTCTGTTTGGGGAGTGCTGAGGGTCCAAGTATTCAGAGTTAAGGGGGCTAAGGATTTAGAGCTCTGGGCTTTCCATACCCAAATGCCACAATCTTCATGACTTTAGGGTACCTCAAGCCCCATTGTCGGAGCCCTTAGTCCCTGGAGCGAGTGGGAATGGCGGACGAGCGGGATTCTGAACTCCTAGCATCCCCTTCATAACCCCTATAATGATCCCCGCCTATATAATCCCCTACATAACCCCCTTCAAGGAGTTTGGGCTACAGCTCATGTGGGGTTGAAAAGTCTGAGAAGCTTCCCGGGGATGACAGCACGTTGCAGCATCGAGCTCACAGCAACTTGGTCTCAGCGCCAGGACCAGGAAAACGATGCAGCACAGGCATCCTAATGCTGAGTGGAGCTCGAGGCTAAGTATCACGTGTCATGCCTTTCAATCCCCTGTCGCGACAAAACATCCACAGTAGTGGTGTCGAACAGCCCCTATAATACCGAACCGACCACCGGTCCCCTCCATCAGAACGTCAGCCACAGAAGCGGAAACTTGAAACTGCACCTGCAAACAGCATGCGCCCCAAGCTATACATTAAACAAGCATGGAAATCCGTTCTATGGGCTTGTCACAAAACCAAACACTCAATTTCAAGAGATTTCAATTGGTTCAGAAATTGCACGCTAAACCCATTACAAGCCCAAACCTTACACCCCTAAATACGCGGCCTTGCCTAAGGCTCTAAAAGTCATAACCCCACCCCGCCCGCACCCTGCCCAAGGCAATGCTCCCTTGCCTTGGTTTCCTTGATGAAGGTCTCAACCTTACCTTCCATTTCCTTTTTCAGCTTCTCTTGCCTGGATTTAGTTTGTTTTTCTCGGTTCGGGTGTCCAAGGAAACACAGGGACAACCACGGGATAGTGACGATGCCTATGTAGGACTTTGTGGTTTAAAGCACTCAAAGGCCATAAAAGCTCTTAGTTTTCAGGCTTCCTTATGTTTAGGGTAACGGTTTGCAGCAGATGTACGCTCCCTAAACCCTAAGCCCTAGATTCCCAAACTCTGAACCAAAGCTCCATAAGTCCTACATCCAGACATGTGCCTCACCCTGAAACTTGCCTGATGTCTAAACTTCCTCCGTGCCCGCCTGGTGCTTGTGTTGAAGCTCTTACAGCAGGCTGCTAGGACATGAAGGTTTCCCAAACTGTGTACCTCTAGGGACGCGGGGGATATATGGGAGTGCAGATTGTGTGGACCCCCGGTGACCTCCCCTTGTGGGTTACCTGCTCCCCTCCCCCTACCAGGCAGCCGCTCCACTGCCAGATGACAAGTAACCCCAAATATAATCCAACTATGTACGAGGCGAATGTTGATCATTAGTGGGTGGGCGGTGTAGTCTTAGTGGGAGGTGAATGGGCATGACAGTGGAACTCCCCTAGGACAATCGTTGCGTCCAAGCATCTCCTGCTTCTTTTGCTCCTGCCGGCAATTTCGGATTGTTTTCGGGACTTCTTCTGTAATCTGTTAGGTTTAGGGTAGAGGATTTCGGATGTTCGGATTCCGTGAGGTTTCTTGGAGGATGCATGCAATTTGGCAGCTCTTCTCAGTTGACTCTGACCCTAACATGTTTTGTTTCCTTTTGGAAGGGTATGAAAACCTCCATGAGCCCACACCAACCAGGGTGTAGGCTTTGCTTTTGCCAAAAGAGATTGTACATGGCGGGGCAATCAGATCAAGAACTACTGCCAAATTGAGCTGGAATTATCACAGAACGACAAACTGACCCCGAGCTCAAAAAACTAAAGCCTACTTACACCCTACTATCTGCGCTTAAATCTACTGACTGGCGGCCGACACTATGTGGCGGTTTTAGGCTTTTTGGGATGGGGTTTCAGGGGTTTAGGCTTTAGGGTTTAGTGGGTGTAGAGCTAAGGGCATGTCAGGTCTACCGTCTACGGTTTAAGTCCAGTCGGAGACTCTGACGAGGCCAGGCCCTGGAGCAAAAAATGACGAGCTTCAACAAGCAGAATGAGGTTGTGGAGTGATTCACAACATCCCTCAGGGTCCATGTGCCCAACAATCAGATACTTGGAATTTGGGTTAAAGTAGTTATAACAGGTTTTGGGTAAGTATATGCTTGTTGGCTACTTCGACCCTTGGGGATGACCATTTGAGGATGGTCAGCTACGTGCACTGCATGATCCCTACATGTTTTCTCGCTTCGGCCTTAGTCATTCATGTGACTGCTGACAACAAACAAACAGATGAACTACTAGAGCTACGGCACAAAAGATTGAATTCCTTCTGCTATCAATCCACGACTACCGCTACAATAAGGTCCACTCCCCACACCCCTCCAACTATGCATCAAGTATGTCAAGCATGATCCAGCAGGTACCCTCATTATGTATTACGGGACTACTTGGCTTCAGGGGAGTGGGGCTTCTTTCCTAGGGAGGGTGATGAGTCATGAATCCTGTGAAGCCTATAAGCCCTAGATGCTAACCTATATATTATATCCTCATGAACATCCTGATCCTTAATGTCCAAGCTCCCTACCAACCAACCAACCCGAAAGGGCCCCCAATTCCTTCCGCTACGGACTTGATCCTTACAGTCGTCCTTATATACTCCCCCCCAAAATCTAGTAATTTCCAATTCCTTCCCCAGTTTCCGTGTCATGCCTCATGTTCTTTTCCATTTGCTTCTCCATTATGGGGTATTACCCCTATATCAACCCTCCGTTATCTACCCAAAATCCCAACCCCTAAATAGTGGCTTCCATCTTGCTTTCTGTATACCAGATATCCCTGTATAACCCGCATACTCCCGGACTACTATAACCCCTATATATCCCTGAGTCACTGCCGTGCTCCACAGCGGGGCCTCCGCCACACGCTTGTTGTGGATCTCATCGATGCGTCGCTGAGCCTGGCGAACATGATAATATAGCGGTATATACGCATCGTGTAGGATTTAGGGATTAGAGTTCAGGGAGGCGTGATTTCAGTACAGAGGAGCTGTTTTGTAAGGTCTGGCTCAGGGTTAAGGACTGTTTAGGTCTGTAGGATTCAAAAGTAGTTTGGGCGGGGGTTTGGCAAACACTGGGTTTGAGGATCCTGGCTTACGGATTGTAGGGTACGAAATGGGGGGTTCTCAAAAGCAGCGATACTCAGGTTTAGTCTGGGAAGGTGTAGATGCAGCCGGCGGGATGGTAGGATGTTGGTTTTAAGGTCAAAAAAAACCTACACCACCCCTAGCTGGCCTGAAGCAACAGACCCCGGACCCTTTACCCCCACCCTGCCATCTTGGAGAACTCACCTCAAGAACAACCAATGAGTCCACCAACTCCCCTCCAAATCCAAATCCGCAAGTCCAGAACAAAAGGGCCTCCTCGAGGGCCCGCGTAGCCTCTGCCGAGACCTGACTTGCAAGTGCTTATGTGATGTCATTTTGGGAAACTTTCTTCTCACCCGTGGGCATTGTTATCCTTATTGCCATTCAGACACATGGTATTGGGTTTAAGGTCTCTATGCTACGAGTATCATCTTGATCCTTTTGCTACATAATGCTAGCAGCATCGTGTGGACTAGTGTCGTGGTGGCTCTTGCAGCTGTGCGCTTGCGATAGCAAGTTTTACTACTGGTTTACAGCTAGGCGCAGGGCTGGGGATTTAGGGCTCAGGTTTGGCTATGATGCTTGAGTTTTGAACTTCAAGAACAGGTACTGATATTGTAAGGGGATTCCAGATGCATGGTTTCCTTAAGTGCATCCGATTCTGCTAATTTTTGTATTTAAGGTCAGGGTTTGCTCGTAGTGTATAGGGCTTGTGCGGAGATATATGGGGCGCAAGTTGATACCCAGGGCTCTTACCAAGCTTCAAGATTGGCTCCCGAAACATTACAGGTAAGTTTTCACAGGAAACTCAGCAGATGTATCTTACAAGTATACTATACATGCTAGATCTCCTGGAGCTTCTCAGTCTCTACACTTTGCACCTGGGAATCCTGCCATAACGGGATGATTAAGCTCCATATAAACAGCAGCGGCCGCACACAAACCCCCTACACTCAAAACTCAACCCTAAACCCCTCAGGATCCCTACAACCGCCTTGAGATCCAAACAGAAACAATAACACAACTATCCCCTACCTAGGGCTTAGGGTTGCGGGTCCTAGCCTTGGATCCCTCGCAGAACCTCCCTATCTCGCAATACTGCTGGTTTAGGGCTCAGGCCCTTAACCCCGAATCCTAAACCCTTAAGCCCTAAATCCTACATTGCCCCACACCCCCTAAACCCCAAAACCCTAAACCCCCCAAGAAACATACCTTGGGGCCCAAGCCTTCTCTGCGAGGGATCCCATGGCCTCCTCAGATCGCAGCCATGGATGATCCAGGGTACTACGTGGGTTTAGGGTTTTAGGGTTTAGGGTTTAGGGTTTAGGAAAACTAATATCACTTAGGGTTTAAGGTTTAGAGGCCTAAATGATTACCAGTATCATTTTGTGGTCCATTTGAAGTACCATATACTATAATTTTACAAGGAATTATGGAACCATAACTATGGTACTTACTTAGGCCCCTGTATCATAAGCCCTCTGGCCCAGGACCTTCGAGTCGGTAGGGCCGTGAACCCTTTCTTTAGGGGGGACCGACGCTGAGCCATGTTATTCACCACGTTTTGGATCTACACTCTCGGTCGCTTATTCTATGGTTGTGTTGGAGCAATCCTAGCTGCCAACCACCATTGCTGGTGCTTGCGTATGTTCGCCACTGACATGCTCATCAAGGCAAAGGTTGCAGCTGCAGAAATTGGAAGCTTGGGCTGCACGGTCAGTTGGGTCTTGGGGATTTTGGTGATGCTCAACCCAACTGGCTTTTCTGGCACGGAAGCCAATCCACCTCAAAGCCCGGCCTCATATTGGACAGCAAGTCGAAGCTTCAAACTTGACAGGCAGTCCTGGCAACAGTGCCTTTTGTGCCTTGAAGTTGCGCCCTCATCCAATTCTTCAGCATTGCGCGGGAAATGTGCGTTGCCAACTGATAGGCTGTGTAGGCAGCTGTGCCCTGTGCACCTTGGAGCTACGGCACCGTCGAGTTCTTCTTTAGCAGCGCTCGTGACCAGTGTGTTGCCAATTGGTTCTGGACGAGCTTGCTCACATTGGACCCTCGCATGGCTATGGTGCCGGCTTCAGCAGCAGTGTTTGGAAGTGTGGTTGCTTGCAGAGCCGCGCAGCTGTTGGCCGTCAGTGCAGTTCATCGTTATGGTTTCTGCCGTTTTGACATTCCACCCCACGTGCATCAAGAACATGGTCTTTGATGCCAATGGCTACCCGTGGCAGGTCATCAGCCCACCCTCAATGAGTGATGTTGCGCGAGCGGCTGATCACAGTAGCAGAGTGTGTTGCCGATCTTTTTGCCAGCCTTGATCTAGTGAAATTCTCGGCTTCGGCCCTGGGGATGAGTAAAGCACCTGTCCCCACCAACTGCTTGTATTTCGGTCCTTGGGATTTGCAGGCTATAGTTGTCAAAGCGCGCAATGCGTCTGGCCTCTGTTGCACATCTTAGCCACAGCCTACTGGACCCTAATGTGTCCCTCTGCCAAAGATTCGCGGTTGCGCAATGCGGCCGGCCCCTGTAGTGTTTTGTGGCACATGCTCCAATTGTTAAGCTCAGATGATCAGACATCTGTTGGTGCATGGGTGCTGCATATGCTAGTCCCATGCACCCCTCACCAAACGGAAAAGGCCCCTGTATCATAGGGTGCTAGGGTTCCTAAGCCCTAAATACTAGTTTCCATGTTATTTCCATTATCTTTCCATTATCCCAATATACAAGCCCAATATAAACCTAATATAACTCCAATATAAACCCAATATAACTCCAATACAAACCCAGTATAAACCCAATATAACTTCAATATAAACCCAATATTTAGGTTTCAGGGAAGTCTGGAAGTCTGGTAGTGGAGAATCCAAGGGACAAGAAAATGGACTGTGAACTGGACAATTGACTTGCTGATAGGATAGATGGCAAAAACTGTCGCCATGTTTCAGTCGCCCGTGTAAGGCTACTCCCAAAAAAAAGACCATCATTTTGGTAACCTCCCAAATAGGCTAAGAAGGGCATATATGGGGGCTTAGAATTTGCGTTAAGCCTTCGCGGGGTTTGGGGGCGCTCAGGACTTTATGGTACTTTGTTTACGTTAGGGTTCATGGCTTTTGATTCAGGGCGTCAAGTGTGGAGTGCGGAGTCTAGAGAAAGGACAGAGGCTTGGAAAAGGGATTGCAGGCGCTTGCATTAAGGACTGAAAATTCTGTTCTTCACCCGCGTAGGATGCCCGGGCAATTGAAGACCGCTCCTATGTGTGAACAGCTTTGGCAACTGCGCAAGAATGCAGAGACCTTGGCGTAGCTGAGTTCCTTGAAGAAAGACCAGCTTACAGAAACTTGGGCCAGTACAGTATGAATCCTCAAGAGGCTCTTCATGTTACAGGCAAGATCGCAGGCAAGCTATGCGTTATGACGGCTGATTGCTAGCTTGTTTGGGAAGTGTTCCTCTAAGGTGTGCGGCAACGCTCTCCACATGCCAGCGCCTCTTGCCTCAGACCTCGAACTAAAAGGCAGGCCTCACCCTAAGCGTCCAAGTACCCAATAATCATATACTTACCCAAAACCTGCTATAACTACTATACCCCAAATTCCAAGTACCTAATTGTTGGGCACATGGACCCTTAGGGATGTTGTGAATCACTCCAAAACCTTATTTTGCTTGTTGAGGTACACAAATAATACCTACATTGGGCCCTAACGTCTATAAATATTGCCTTTGGGCTATTTGCACCCTCTAGGTTAATGGAAAGCCTAGGGTTTATCTTGGTTTACAGAGAAACCATTGGAGCTGCTACATCCAAGTAGCCCAGTTTAGGGTTTACGGTTTACGGTTTAGGGTGTAGGGTTCAGGGCTTCTGTTCGTAGACTTTAGCGCCCAAAGTTGGGGGTTGCTTCTAGACTTGGTTCTACTTTGAATCTGGCTTACTCACCGCAGGTCTACTTTGTGGCAAAGGCCTTGGTGGAAAAGAGAGAACTGAACCTGAAATCCTAACCCCTAGATCTCAACTCATTACCTCTTGATACAATATGAACACGACAGCTGTACGTTCCTTGGGGTCTTTAGTATATATTTTGAAACCACAAGAACATATCCCACAAGGGCACTGTTCAAGTCTTAAGCCGAGTAGCTAGGTTGTTGGCCTGGGTCTCCTCGAGCGTGGCCTGGGCTTACAACCCAGTGCTCTGGAACCTGGTTATATTGGGATAATGGAAAATAAAATGGAAACTACAGGGATCTACAGGGATTATAGGGGTTATATTGTTATATAGGAGTATAATAATATTATGGTTGCCAAGGATAGGAGAGCAGATTTGGGCTTCATGGACCCCAGAAGTAAACATGGCCCAACACCCGTACAAGCCAAGCAAATAGGCCGTGGTATGCTTTAGGGGTTTCATGTCAGGCTCCGAGCTTAGGGTCTAGGTTCAGGAGTCTTCGGGCTTAAGGGCTATGTGGAGAGCTTTGGGGCTTGAAGGCTTCATGGTTACAAGTGGTATAGAGCGTGTAACTATTGAAGGCTTGCCGGTAAAGCGCTTTCAAGTGAGTAGTGTTTTTTTGGTGGTTGTATTCCTTATATAAAATACTAGACCCCCAAAGGAGGATATAATCTTACTCTATATTGGGTACCATGTTATCCCCAAATAAAAATACTACTCAAGTGAAACTTCCGTATCCTTGCCATGCCATGTAGCGGCTCAACACCCTCCAGCAAGGGAGTAATATTCCGTATATATTGGGTACTGCCCCACCCAGGAACAGTCTATATTAGGGGTCCTATTAAGGGCTTTATATAGCTAGATTATAAATATTATCCAACTGTTACTGAGGGGGGGCAGTACCCAATGTATATGCCAAGACCCTCCTTGTATTGGGGATATATGGTGCCTAATAGTGGGTACTTAGGCCCTGATAGAAGGTAGGAGGAGGGTCTAGGTACACACACATCATAATGTTCAGATGCCAATATCTTGTAGACCGGACTCACTTCCCAGCTTCGAAGTTGAGGGACGCTGCATACTGCATACGAGCTTACCCTAGCCTACATCAACATATCAGATTTTCTAGGAAGGTTGAGGTACTTTGTTTGTAACTTTTGGGTCGCGGCTTTGAGGCTTATGTCTTGGGGCGTAGGTCTACGAAACACCATCCCATCACCTGGCCAACTGCACTCAGGGGAAGTGCAATTTCGTTACAAGTAGAACTCTACTTGGTGTCTTAGTCGGATGGACCTTGAGTAAGAACCTCCTTCAGTATGGCTGCGGTCATTCATGTCTGTTCACAGACCTTTGACACTGCTTGGCACGTACTACGGGGCTGGACATGTACTGACCTTCCAGAACAACTCCTGAAGGAATCCAATCAACCTACACTTGCCAGCTTAAACAGAAACGTTGGGGTTGTACGTGATCTCCGTGTTGGGCTTCTCTATAAGCCTTGCACAAACGCATACCGCTTTGTCTTTCCTGCAATGCTCGCCAAAAGCAGTTTCAACTCTTGATTCAGTGGAACGCAGGAGCCCTAGAACTCACAACACACGTATGCGGAGGAGGCCTACGAATAGCATACCATATGAGCTATAGTCTAAACTATGAGCTATAGTCTAAACTCCTAGTATCCCCCTTAATAACCCCTGTAACAGCGCCCTATATAATCCCCTATATAAACCCCTTTAAGGAGTTTTGACTACAGTTCGTATGGCTTGTTTCGCCAAAGGCACCCAAAGAGAGCAGGGGTCCCGGAGTGGCTTCCGTGACTGAGGGTCAGTTGAAATCAACCAAGGCCCTTCCCTAAGGATCCAAGTACACAAAAATAATACCTACATTGGGCCCTAGAGTCTGTAAACATTGCCTACATTGGGCTATTTGGATCCCTAAGGCTACCTAAACCCAAGAAAGCGGCTGCTGCATCCGCCCTGGGGGTTACAGGGACCTTTTAGTGTTGATTCAACAAGCCGTAGATTCGGATGGTATGGGCAATGTAGTCCCAGTTAGGCAGGCTTCTACATTGACATCACTTCACAAAATGGAAAGCCAGGGGCTCGAAGGTCGTCGTAGGTATCTGGTGTCGCGGTTCGGACGCGCTGGATGGCCTCCAGATCACTTTCGTTAATGGTTGCCTTGATTCAGGGTTTCGGTTTAAGATTTACGCGTTTTGCACAGGGGTTCAAGGGTCTAGATTGTAAAGTTGGCGGGAAGGATTGGGCATCCTGCTTCCTGGTGATCATGTCGACAAATTGGACATCAAATTAAGTTTTCACTGCGCGGGGTGGGATGATTCCTTCTGAGTTCAAGCGTTCAGCTGTCCAGTAATACCCATGTTGTTGCGCAAAAAATTGAAGGCCAAACCTTTAGAAGACCCTGAAGCCTGAACGACCAAGCCCAAGCCCACCTGAAACCATATCCTTAACCCAGGCTCCAGATCCTCAACTACAAGCCCCGCAGTCTAGAGGTAGACACACCAAGGCACAATGGAGAGACAGCATTTATGTGCAGACCACGAAGAGCAATGATCAAACCTAGTACTTAAGTCGCGTAGGTATAAGAGCCATTCCTGAAGCTTGTCCAAAGTACCCGGCATCCCAAACACCTGACTAACCTTGAATCTCTAGATCCCGAAACCCTCAACCTAAACCCTACTAGGCCCTAAACTTGCCCTGAACCCTCATCCCTCAACCCAAGATCACCCCCAAAATGCCTAAACCCTAACCTCTGACCCTCAACACTAAGCCCTGAACCCTGATCTCTGAAACTGACATTAAAGCAAGCCTTGCGGACCGCCAGTGTAGCAGCCTGCTCCTGAAAATCCAGATTTGTCGGTTCGTCTAGGTCCTAGATTTCAAACTACAAGTATCTGGCCAAATTGCGAAGTGCAGACTCCTTCAGATAAGCAATGTTGGTACTCTGATTTTGCGAAAGCAGGGTCAGGTGAGGTCTTGGCAGTTTGCCCAGTCTGGCCAAATCAGAAACGTACCACGTCCTGGAGTCTTGTGGGAACATGTTTTATCTAAACAAGAAATGTTTGTTTTTTTTGGGGGGGGAGGTCAGGGAAGGTCGTCATAGTTTGCCCAGAACTATGGGCCAGTAGTAGGACCCAGGAAACAAGTATCGGCCCATCTTGCGGGAGCATGATTAGGATCCTAGGACAGCTTCAGGTTCAGCGCTTACGGTCTAGGATTGTACTTAAAAGTCTTGGCTCTTTGGTTCCGGGCTTAAAGGCTTTGAGTCTGGGGAAACTGTTTGCTATAGACTCGTTTCCCCGCCTAACGAACCAGAGCTGAAAGAGTGAATCTGTTTAGTAACCCAGTAACCTTTATACAATCCGAATTTTGAACCCACACCATGCGCCAACAAGCCCATTCCTCTTTCGTCATCTCCTTAACCCTGCAGCGTATTGACATGAATCCAAAACCCTAAGCCTAGCCGAAGGGCCTTGCGCTGCTGTTCCTCAGCCGCTCTTCTGGACTTTAAGTCTTCCTGCCTGCGAGCTGGGTTTTGGCTCAGGGGCAGGAATGAGATGCTGCTTACATTACTCTCCTCCGCAGCAGCACAGGAGTAAGATTTTGCGGCTCTCTGACCAAAAGTCTAGACTCCCTGAACACGTGGTGGTCTGCATAAGGGCCTCTAATTACCGCCTACAATCTATTGCATATGCTATTGGGCGAACTGTGCAATTGTTGAGGCACTGCCGAACATGGTTATGGTTTCTCTTAAATAGTCCTTACATTTGGTGCAGCTACTCATTAGCACGAAGCCACAAGTCAACCATCGTCAGATACAGTGCGGTGTGACAAGGCGTCGCATGAAGCTTTGGGATTACATCAAGAGGGGCGGCGGCGTTGCCGACCGCATGGGTACAGGCTTCATTTAACGCCAAAGTCCTGTTCAACAACAAACAGGACCCATACCCACGACCCAGAATTCTTAACCAGCCGCTCCACCATGTGTTGGCACATGTTGGCACCCCTCAACTCTACATCCCAAGGCCAGAAGCCGCCCAAGAACCTGGTCCAAACTCTATCCCTAAATCCGTATCCCCGAGCCCCCCCGCCCCCACCCCAGCCATCTAACACTAGCACCTCTATTCCACGAAGCTAGCATGGAACCGGCTATGCACCATGCTAGCTGCTAGAGGAACAGTCATCCTGTTGGGGGTGCTGTTTCTCGTGAGTTGGCAGGAGCACCCAAGGAGTTGAGCTCCATCATGGAGAATCAAATGGAAGCAGAAATGGAACATAACATGGAAACCAGATTTATTGTAGCTGGGGCGAAAGTTAGCTCTTGTAGCTCTCGTGTGGGCCATGTCCCCATGCAACATTTTTCCTTGGGCCTGAATCCCGAGATCCTAAACGGCCTGAGGCCTCAACCCTGGCCCTAAACCCTCAGAAGTAGGCAAGATCAGGGCCCCATACCAGTAAAAGAGCCCAAACGAGTACATACCTCTGACATTACTATAAGCCCGATATATATATATATATATATCTACACCTCATTATATAACCTTGTGTCCGAGCAACACCTACTCTCACACCCAGCCTTTTCCTCTGCTCCTCTTCTCGCTTCTTCATCTGGGAAGGTCCGGCAGCTTGGTTTGGGGATTTTGGGCTCCACGCTATTGGAGTAACAGTAGCGACAGTAGTGATAACCGTAACAGTAGTAAGAGTAATAACTATTTCAAGAACCCAGACCCTCCTCCTACCTTCTATTAGGGCCTAAGTACCCACTATTAGGGACCATAAATCCCCAATTAAGGGTACAAGGAGGGTCCTGGAAAAAAAAGGAGTAATGAAATAGCTGAAGCTTCTGGGTTCAGATTTGCGGCAATTGTAGGCTTAGGTCTGGATCCAGATTAATGAAGCACTTTACAGATCCTGTTCCGCAGGATGCATCGGAGAATGCCCAAACGTTGAGGATACACATACATTTTAAGGTCCGGGCTTCAGTGAAACATGCCCGTCTTGGCTTACAAGCCCAAGCATGGAATCAAACCTGCAACCATTTGTAACCTGTGGCGATCCTAAGTACATGTTTTGACGTTCTCTGGGTGATTGTTCTTTCGGGCCAACCATGGAGTAGGAAGGAAGAAGGACTGACCACACGGACGAGCATGCCGTATGCACGCTCGATACTGGTCTTGCCAGGCTGAGACGCATAC
Organism: Symbiodinium pilosum; assembly: GCA_905231905.1. Classification (NCBI taxonomy): domain Eukaryota; class Dinophyceae; order Suessiales; family Symbiodiniaceae; genus Symbiodinium; species Symbiodinium pilosum. The sequence continues at coordinate 17,078 of CAJNIZ010044170.1, read as the reverse complement.
TGAACCTTCATTCCCACAATATCAGCTATGAAGCCCAAATCCTCAACCCCAAAACCTAAACCCGGAGCTCACCCCAAAATTCTAAGTATGCCAAGGTTCGACAATAGCTCTTACGTAATGACTGAAGGGACCTCTGAACGCCCCACGCAACCTATCCCCTGTCGGTCCTCCCAATTACAAACAAGCGGAAATTGGTGAACCACCCCTCAAAATTAGATCCCTATGAGGTAGTTGAAGCTGATTGTCACACTCTTTTTGGTGTTTTCGTGTTTTCAGAAACCGTCAAGACCTCACAGCCCAAGTGGTAGGGAACCGTTTTCAGGAAGAGACCCCACACGCCACTTGACTCCGAACAAGGCATCTCAATCTCCCCAAAACCCCAAACACGCTAGCCATCCAAGCCCGAATGCCCTCCAGCATATTGCAGCGCACTAAAACCGTAAAATCTACAGTCAACCTCCTCCCAAGAAACCTTTAAAGCACAACTGCTACAACCGCCAACTACTAGCCTGACGCCTCCTCTTTGTTACCTCTAGTTAGCAAGGAATGAAGGAATGGATTCTGGTTAGTAGTCCTTACATACTTACCAACTATATGATACGTTCTACTTTCTTTTCCATTTCCTTGTAACTTGTCCCTTGAAGCCCTGCGTAACCCCAGCTTCCCGTTCGATCTAGAATTCCTTCCGATCTGATTCCGCATTATAGTGCTATCCAGTTTCTTTTCAATTCCTTCATTCCCTGCTTACCATAATCCTAAAAAGCTAAACTCAGTTTCTCATTTGATCTGCGATAGTTGGGGTAATGGCCCCTCTACGGCCCTGTATGACCTTGTGTTATACAGCCCCATCAACCCATAGAAAGCCCTGTACCCCTTCATACCTTTTGCGCAAGTGTTGTCCATACATAACCCCTACCTAAACCCCCCAAAATATCTAAAATAATAGCCCTGAACCCATAATAATAGCCATAAAGGCCATGATTTACATACTTTTGGGGTTTAGGTAAAGATACTGCCTGCACTCCCTAGAATCCCAGCTCATCACAAGTAAGAGTAATTGATAGTTTCACGAGATAGGGAGACCCCAATATAGACCCCAAAGTACTAAAGTCCTTGTTATAGGGACGCCCCAAAAGGTACCTCTAATTTGGGGAAACCCCTAAACGTTAAACCCTATGTAAGTCTATACAATCCCATAATATCCTGTTATTCTTATGGAACCCTATATTATACAACTCCCATAATTTCGGGTCTCCAATTGAAACCAGCGGCATCTTCCAGCTGCTTCGAAGCTTGGGGCCGTGGGGCCAGAGGACCCCTGCCCGGAAGACGGTTGGGTTTTAGGGTTTAGGGCCTAGGGTTTAGGTTCAGGGTTCAGGGATTACCCGGAATTTCCTATCTAGTTCCTTTTGGGGTTTAGGGGGTTATAGGACCTAAAGTGTAGGGCTTATAGAGCCGAGGGTTTGGGGGGTTCAGAGTTTATGGGGTGTAGGGTCTACGGTTCAAGGTCCGCATGGTTTAGGTTTTTGGGTGTGTTTGGAGTTGATAGGCTTTAGGGTCATAGGGTGGCGGTTCAGGGTTCAGGACACGCTTTGGATAGGTGTTTCGCAGAAATTGTTCAGACTGTTATAGAAGCGGGCCAATAGAATTTTCGGCATACATCGGCATATGAGCTACTGTCTAAACTCCTAGACACTTAGAATGACAGGGAGCCAGATGAAAAAAACATGAGACTTGAATTGGCGGTCAAACCCAAACTAAAAGCCTTCCCCGGCAAATACAGAAGGACCATTGGGACAAATCCACTTTGGGAGAACTCCTTGTGGCCCCTGCGCTTCATGGTCTGAGGCGCCTGCACCAACTTCATAGTGTATTTGTGTATATATTTCCCTATGTGTATGTATATGTATAAATGGATGTGAAAACCCAACCTGCCAATGCCACGCCACGTCGAGAATGTTGTATGGCCACTTCCATCTTTTAATTACGACCCAGCGCTCTACCAACAAAGCACCATCTATGGTGCTTTCACGATGAAGAATGCACACGAAACTAAGGAGCTCGATGGTAACTTATAGCTTGGAGCTATGAGTGTAGCATAGCATGAGAACCGGCAGGCGTTCAAAAGGGTGTTGGTCGTCAAGGCCCTAGATACAAGCTGCATGCGGGCAAATTCCCTGAACATGACAAGAAGCGCGCGTATCTGGATTACCCTAAAGCCGCGACCCCGCAAAAAAACCCCTCTCACTGCCCTTAACTGAGCCGGGACATTCTCAGCAAATCTAACTGATCATGATTTGTGGTTGCCGTTGGCTGCTATATCTCCGGAGAAGACCGATGTGGGGAACCGGCCTGCCAAAACCTCATCTTAGTATGTATAGTGGCTAAAGTCCGCTATATACGGACCATCTGCGAGGAAGTTGTACTTCTGAGTAACATAGCACGTGGCGCACCTGGTGTACGTTTACTTCGAGAGCACATGTGAGTTAGGCCCAGAGGCCACCACTTGCCGAACATTGCACCTAGGCTAACACGTTGCTGCGATATTCGCGAGACTGGCGTGAAAGGCCCTAGCAGCTTAGCACATGCAAGTCAAGGATCACATGCTCCGACCAAATCCTGACGATTGCATGCAAGGTCACGCGTGCAATGTCTGCAGGTGGCCAGCCCTCAAACGGAGTCATACGTCAGGTCACGCTCATGAGATCTGCTGCAGCTTGGAGCACAAAAGAGACGCGATCAGGTTCCCGATTTTCCATATCGCCATATGTCTAAGAATTCTTTTTGAAGGTTTGGGCTGCGTCTTTCAGTATCAAGGGCAGCGGTTTGTGGAGAAAGATGGCACTGTGATAGCTGAGGCCACTTGCCTTCTCGATGGGGAAATTAAGGGGTGAAGCTGGATGAAGGGGCTGATGAGTCCTGGGTCTGAAGCGGGACCTCCCAAGCGAACCACAAACCATGAAAAAGCCATGCAGAAAGACCACATGTCCATGAGGCATCAAGCATGAACCAAAGTTCACAGGTCTGCAAAGTTTGCATACATCAACAAGACCAGACTGGTCCAGGTACGCAAGAATTGTAAATACTGGGGGATGTTGTAATGCTGATTCTAGTATACGCTTGTTGGGAGCACATGATTATATACCACTTTCTTGAACCCTAAAACTGTTACCCAGACACCCATGAGCCCTGGCATTGTGGTTGAGGCGAACTGTACAGATGGTTTATAGAGCTTATAGAGGGCTTCTATAAGGCTTAAAGGAGGTTTACAGAGAGTCCATGGTTTTTGTGCAGGTTTGCGAAAAAGGTTCAAGAGTTTTTCTGAGGGTGTTCTGGAAGTCTATGCAAGGTTTCATAGTGTTATAAAGGGCTTAATGAGATAGAAGGTTTCTAGAGAATGCAAACAAACTTCGGAGAGTTTTGTAGATTTGAAGACGATGCATGGCTTTGACAGAAGATTTGTTCAAGGTTAAAGAGCTTTCCGGAAGGTTTTGCCCCTCTGTGGTCGGGGCTCACAGAGGATTTAGAAGAGCGTTTAGGGAGGCTGTACGTTGTACAGAGAGCTCATGGTCTGTGGGTTCTATAGATATGGCTTCATACCCAGAGCACCCAGATAGGGACCGTACCATTTGGGGCCAGAACGCCGCGGACGCATGCATGGCCTCCGTATTAATCCCCTCCCTGGCCGGAACTTCCCCTCATAATGAATTTCCCGCGCTATTGACTTGTACCCTAAACCCTAAAGGGGCAAGCCCAGAACCTCGAATCTGCCCACGCACTGCATGATTTTTTGCCACACACCGCACACGTAGGACACACTAATCCAAAAACCATACAGCGTCCTCATCCCCGAGAAAACAACCAACAAACACTACCCAACAACCGGGTAGCCCCCTATACCCTAAAACGTAGTCTGGTTGAGAAACTCGGAATCTAACACTGCTTGGAGGCCTGCTCTTCTGGTTCCCATGGGTTTGGGGGTTTAGGGTCCTCCCAGAACCCTTCACTTCACTAAGAGTTGGGCTTAGCCCACCCCTGGACTCAAAACCCTGGACTTTACGAGGGTCTTGACCCTCAACGTTCATTCCCAACTCACCGCTAGACTTGAATACAACCTACTGTGAACTTTGACCCAGCAACTGCCCGAAATCCCAGAATGAAACCTGAGCCCCGTATGTATATGTATGTAGATGCATGAGCATAAAGATCAACAAGTAAATCTGTAGGAGCCTTCAGAGGGTTTTTTGGGATAGGTATATGTGTTTCTATACTTTCTACACATATACCTATCCCTATTTGCCCCTCTGACAGGTCCTAGAAGCAACCCCTGTTTGAAGTAGCGAGCCTCGGCAAGCCTTTGGCTCCTCCGGTCCCCACCACGGCACCCCCTCCGCCATACCTGTCTTCTTGGAGGGTCAGGGGGACTTACTAAGTAGGTTTATAATGGTTTAGGGTTTGAGGCTTAGGGTTTAGAGGAGAGTCAGAGGACTTACTAAGTAGGTAAATAATGGGGATATGTATGGTTACTATATTGGGTTGTAAAGGTAAGTAGGTAAAACATGGGGATATATATGATTGCTATTTGAGTTGTAGGGTGACAAACCTACTTATATACTAAGCCCCACTGACCCTCCAAGTGGGCTGTTGTCAAGGAGCTTCAGGTGAATTACCATTGCAAAGGAGCCATGGTATTTGCTCTATGCATATCCTTAGGTACCAGGACCCTCCTTGTACCCTTAATTGGGGATATATGGTCCCTAATTGTGGGTACTTAGGCCCTATTGGAAGGTAGGAGGAGGGTCTAGGCATATATCCATTTCTGGTATATAAGTTCGGGGGATTATCTTAAATAGGTTTACCAGAGTAGAGAATCAAAGGTTTCGGGCTTCGGATTCAGTCAGGGTAGAGAATCAGAGGGAAAACCAAACGGACCATGACCTAGAAACTGGCCTATACATGGCATATGTTATATTAAAGAATTAAAGGAACTTGGATGAGTACCATAACCTGGAAACTCTTTGTTTGGGATATTGCTTTGCAACGGCTTAACAAAAACCTTTAACAAGGTTCAGTTTTGAGTCCCGGGTCTGAGGTATGGGAGGTTCAGGATGTTTCGGGTATTGGTGATAGGTTTTTAAGGGGACTTGAGAGTTTTCAGGTGTGTGGGCATTTCAGGTTTGGAGGATTTGTAGGATTCGGGGTGCCTGAGGTTTGAGGTTGGGCGGGCTGGGGATGTTGGGGTTCATGGATTGGCGAGTCCCCAGGGTTGCTGGTGCTGAGCTTAGGGAAAAAAATCAGAAATTCTGCGGGGCTAGGGTGATATTCCAAGAAGGACGACCGCTGCCTACAAGTGGCGGCCACCACAAAAGGTACTTATATATAGGGGTCTCACTATAGTTAATCCTACATTCCGCACTTAACTCAAAATCTGAAACCCATCCTATCCCCGGCAGCAAGATGTTTTTGCGAACGTTTTGACCGTGCCCAGGGTGGAAATGCATGGTCGAGCTTCTGCAAAATAGAATTGTATAGGAATTCTACCCAGCGATGCAGCGAAGCTGCGGAACCCAACGCATCTCTCAAGCCTATACCCGAGAAGGGGTTAGGGGCATGGGTTTTTGAGCTGATGGTTCGGGGTCGATCTAACAAAACCTGCCCAGGTAAACAATGTACTAGCCAGCGAATGTTTTTCACCTGATCTTTGGTGTCTATAACCCTGCTAAAACGTACACGTGCATCCCGGGTAAGCCACAAAAAACATTTCTTCGTCACCTCACTTCCCGCAATAGGAAAAGGAATACATCGAAAATCTGACTTTGTCAAAGGGCGAGAGGGATAAAGTAGGATCCACTGCCCCGTCCCAAGGCACCTGGCATTGGAGGGGAATCATAGGGGACTTCGAGGATAGGGGCTTGGGACTTGGTTTAGAGACTGGCTCTAGACTTCAGTGGGTTACAGCGGACAGTTTTCCTGGCTCAAGAACAGTGAGTTAGGTTAGGGTACGGGGAGGGTTTATGGCGTGGCTCAGGCTTAGGCTTTGAGGATTAGGTTTTGGGCTGTAGGGATCCTTTTCTGGTTTACAGCAGGGGGGGATTTTGATTTTGAGGCTTTGGACTCTGCTTTTCAGGCAGTTTCAAGCCTAGGTTGTAGTTTGGGGCTTGAAGACTAGTTAAGGAAGTCGGAACCCTCAACCAAAACGTGCCCTGCCAACGCCCCACACCGGCCCCGTGCCTTAGTCCTGAGACACCTTGGCCCTACTGTTATTATTATTATTATGATTATTATTACTATTATTACTATTACTATGATTATTATTACTATTACTATTACTATTACTATTACTATTATTGTTATTAGTGTTATTATTACTATTATTATTACTACCTGAATCTCCCCACCCCAAACCTCCCCCAAATGATTGCCACCACGGATGTTGATGTTAACATTGCATCCCAGAGGCCGAGTTCCAATGCCAAAACCCCAAGACATAGTACAAACCCTAAACCTTAATCCCTCAAACCCTAAAACCCTAAACCCTAAACCCAACCCAAACCCTTCATTCTTACAGTCCCCCTTTTCCTTCGGGACGAGCACTAAGGTGCCTGTGGGCATCCTTCTAAACCATATATGGGGGTTTCCCAAAATTAGGGGTACCTTCTTTAGGGGTCCAAATAATAAGGATTATCGTATTTTGGGGTCTATATTGGGGTCCCCTATTTTGGGAAACTACCAAATCAGCAACATATTGAAAGGGTGGCAAAGGCTAATAAAGAGCCTACTCGAGTACCATGTACTATCTTGAAGGGTATACAGGGGAAAACATGAATGTGCACGCTTCCACATTCCACATCTTTTCTGATGGGAAATTCTGAAACTACAGCCTCTGAACAGCTCCAATCTTGAAACTCTCCAAACTCTGGCATGCCCTACAGCTCTCTGCACATACACCCTACACTCCATAGACATTCATACACCCGAAACCCCAAGAAGCCGACCCTGGATCCGAGAAACCTAAACTTTCTCAAAGGTCCCGAGTCACTAAACTGCAGACTCTACACCTCTAAGGCGCAATCCTCTAGTCACGCATCCTAAACCCAACGCCCAGCGTGAAAACACTAGAACAAAGAGTTGAGGTTGCACCTGCCAGCCGGTGGTTGGCGGCAGCGTGGAGGTCTGCGATGGATTGTAGGCCCAAACCTTGGGTTGCAGTTTGCAGTTGGATGGTACGAAAGCCCTAAACCCTAACCATCAACAGTCGTTGACTTCATGAGAGCTTATCCAAGAGCAGCTCGTCAGTAGGAGCCTGTTGAGGCGGAGTCGGCCTTTATTCAATTCCCCCGAACGGGCACCCCTGCAACCAAATCCAAGACAAGTGATTCTTATGGGGTGTTAAAACAAAAGAACTGCAGTCTTTGCATTTTGGCTGGGTATGTTGGGGTTCCAGGTCACTTTAGGGGAGCGCAAGCCTCGTATAACACCTGCTTCTATCCTGGGCGTGCTGATTGACAGCTGAGCGGCCTGATCGCCGCCCACCTGGATCAGATGGGCTTGAAAGAGTTCTTCACGATTCACGGCATAGAGTCAGGAATGTGGTGAGGACTTAGGCTTCAAGGATTAGGGTCGAGAGGGTTTTTGGATTGGCGCTTGGGATTCAAGTTTGGAAGGCTTCGGCTTTACGACTCAAGGGCTCAAGGTTTTGGATTGAAAGCTTTCCCTTCGATAGGATTTGGGGCGCAGGGTTTGGACTCCGTGAATGCATGTAAGGAGCTCCAGTGGGTTCTGCCCCTTTTTGAATGTGCACGGCAAAAGAGGATTTTATGACTCTGGCACTCCAGGCTCAAGGTTCACAGTTTTGGACTTTAAAAATAGGACTTCAGGCGCTCAAGGCTCTGGATCCTGGGACACATGTCAACCCTATACGTCCCCATCTGCGAAACTTCAACCATAATCCGCGAGATCCTCAATGGGTAATTACACAAGAACTTGGGACCCCCAAAAGGAGGAGTAAGCTGCGTTTACGGTGAACTGCGAACTTCTTGCAGGCGAATGTAAAGCCCGAACAACACGAAAGTGCCAAATGTGGCCGAGGGTTCCTGGCTTGCTTTTCAGGACTTAAATTAAGTGAATACGATGCGCAAATACAGTAAATAACAGGCTTTCAGCATTATAGTAGCCTCAACTTAAGTTCCTTAAATCTGTATTTTCACCCAGTTTCCATGTCATTCCTCATTTTCTTTTCCATTTGATTCTCCATTATAGGGGGACAATCTAGTAATTTAATTTAAGTTCCTTAACAGCAACGCAGGGTTTGGGCTCGGGGCCCAGGTGAGGGTTTTGGGCGACCCTTGGCCAGGAACCTGCATCAGAACCTTCACTCTTTGGGCCTCAAAAGGTTTAGGGTTTGGGGGTTTCGGGTTTAAGGGTTTAGGGTTTTGGGGTTTAGGGTTTAAGGGTTTAGGGGTGCCATGTTGAATCGTTCTCAACCCATTCTGGGGGCCCATCTCCCCCGCAACGCCCTGAAACTCCCCACAGGATCCTGATATTCTGCTCCCAAAATGTAGATCTAAATCTCAAGCGCTAAATCTCAAGCGCTTCGCAGCCTTCGGCCCAAACCACCAGCCGTTAAAGTTTGGGCCATCTCTCTCATCCCAGTAGTAGATGAGCACCTGCGGAATGGGTAAGTGTCTGAGAATGAGGGCTTGATTTGAGATGAGATAAAGGGGGGGGATGCATTTCAATGGCTTCAGGCTGCTTGGGAAGTTCTTTAGCGTCTATTACTTTGGCAGCCTTCGGGGTTGAAGGGCTTCGGATTCACCATCTGTGTACTCATCAAAGTTCACGCCAGTGATGGCCTTGTGGTCAAACGCCAAAGGCCTACCTTACGCAAGTAACGCAAAGCCCCTGAAACCGACACCCTCAACTGTGTTGAGCTCTGCCACATTTTGTCTCAGAAGCTGTTGCGGGCCTAGGGTGTGAGGTTGGGGCTGCCGCCATCACGAAACTCCATGGCTGCGTGCATGCATCAATAGGTGGACAGAGACGTGACTCTGTCTCTGTAATGCTCTCTCAAAGGCAACAGGGATGGGAAGCTGGACCCACAAGGAGTGAACGCTTACAATAGGCTTTGTTTAGCCCTATCAAGCCACCGCAGTATTCTTGTTTGGCCGGGCTCCTCTTTTCAAGAAGTGGTTTCCTCATGGGTCATCATCCGGGTGTCTCCAGATGCCTAACCCAAGGTTCTTCTTCTAGGCCTAATTGTAACTACCGTGGACATCAGGTGTAGAACGAACCTCAACATCTCAAGAACAAAGTCTGCTCAGCTAATGTGGATGCCCCACTAGTTAGGGAGCTTTCCAGTCGTTATCTTCACAGTATACCCCCAAACTCCTACTCTACTCATTTCAGCCACAACATTGCAAAAAAGCTGATTGAAAGCTCTCTGAGTCGTGCGCGACCACGTTGCCGATGGAAGCTTCCTGCGCAGGCCCAGGCTCAGGCAGCTGTCAGAGATAAGGTCCTTGCCTTAAGTAACCCTAAGGGTTCATCAATACCCACCAACTTCCCCAAATCTTAAAGGACCAATATAGATACCTATATACTATTGAATTATAATCCTTATCATGAAGACAACAGAATGCTACCCCTAATTTTGGGGAGAGAAAATTTCCCTCGTATTCACATGTTCGGGCAACTGGAGGCCTCCCTAAAACCCTCCGACCCCCCAACGCAAATCCCTACGCCCTGAAGCACCAGGACGCTCCAAGCATTTAGTGTTTTCATTCCGAATAACTATGCGATCCATGTGGCCAGGGCTTAATTCGAGCGTAAGGGACTTAAGACAATGGCGGGCCCCTAAAGGTGGCTGTAGGGGTGTGCATGAAAGGTATGCAGTTCGGAGGCTTTCTCACAGTAGTGGTACGTACCATTACGTACCTTTGAGGATGCAAGGAATGTTTGGGACATGAAGAGGATTATGGGGGTCCTGCTTTTAGCATCGTTTTTTCTGGTTGCTATGTGAGTGGGAAAGTCAATAGTGTTAGTAAAAGGGAAGGACAGCCTGAAAAGGTACTCTTGCGCTATTGAAAGAACCATGCACATGCAGGCCGTTCTAGGATATTCGGGAAAATCCGCGCTCCCTATAAATAAACTACTTTCGTCAAAAGCAAATAAGTAAGCCAGAATTCAAGCTTATATGCTTGTTGGACCCGGAACCAGACCGGCTTTACATGAGGTGTCGGGCCTCCACTGCCCACGGCCTGTCCAAACCATGGTGGAACCATCACCTTTCCAATCCCAAAGCCTGACTAGGGAGCAGAAAAGGGATCCTAAATATGCATGACTCCTGATTTACAACACCAGCCGGGGTGGACCCATCTGGCGCGTACATGACGTGAAAGCAGATGGTGCTATCGCAAATACTCTGTATAGGCGCCTAAACGCAGAGCCCCAGCCCTTGTTCAAGCTTCTTGGCGCTAGGCTCTGGACATAGAATTGCTGAAGCCCCGAGTCCGATCCTGGGACCTGCCTCCTAAGCCCTAGAATCTCGAACTTAGGCCCTAAACGCCCTGGAGCCCTCTCCTGAAAGTCTCAGGCCCCCAACCCTAGCCATGCAGTGTGAATGAGACAGGTTAAATGTCTCCTGGTGTAAATAGGGTTCAGAGTTTAGGGTGTGTGGGAGTAGTAATTATCGGGCTCAGGCTTGCGGGGATGTACCGGGCCTGGCTAGTTAAGATTTCGTTGGACATGGCTTTATGGGGCTACAGCAGGACTAGATGGCACCTAATAAAAACACAAACTCAACAGTCCTTCTTGTACACCGGCTTCCCGTGGTTCGACTCACTTGAGGAGTATGACCTCAGAATGGCAGGCCTACCATTTAAAGATTTGGTTTGCGAGCCTTTTTGGTTTGAGGATTCAAGGCAAGACTTGTATCTATAGACCGCAAAGGGGCACCTCAGATATACCTTCAAAAGCCACAACAACAACCCTACCTCACTTCCGGTGAGGCATAACACTTTCCTGTGGATGACAACTGACAACAGTCCTTGCGTCCAAATTCCCTTCCCCCACCAGACATGCAACTTGGATCCTCTCTTCAACGCTGATGCCCTGCTGTGCTACCAAAACCTCGAGAACTTGCGTGCTTGAAGCTCTGAAGCTAGCCCTGGTCTTCTCAGGCTTCCTAAACCCTAAATCCTAAACCCTAAACCCTAAATCCTAAACCCTAAACCCGAAACCCTAACAAGGCTCAGTAAGGAAAGAATGTAGAAACCAAAGCCTGCAGGATGATAAAGAAGAATATCCCGTCAAAGCCCTCTGTTCAGAATACCCCGGTTTAGGGTTTAGGGTTTAGGGAAACCCTATTCATATCATTTAGGCCCCTACCGCCTTACAGTGGAGCTTTTCTGCCTTCCTTTTTGCTTGGGTGCTCCGGGTGGAGGATTGAACACATAGACCACAGGAAACCCTAAACCCCGGGAAGCGTCATGATCCCGTATTGCCTTTGGGTCGCATTTCTTGGCTGCCTTCCTTTCATCAAGGCATCTGGAAAGATCATGTGATGATCAAAGTAGCTTTTTAGGAGTATATGGGGGTATATCCTAGGAAGCATGGTAGGGGATGGAAAGAAAACGGAAGCTACCATTGGGTTTATGGCTTAGGGCTTAAGATGTGTCCTCTTGTGACATCCTTATTACAGGCATGACATTCTGCTTCTCGCAGGAGGATAAACTTCATTTCCTTGAAAATAGGTTCAAACAACTCATGCCAATGTGTTTGCCCCGCCTTAATGGCGTCCTACGGTATATGCTTGGGACATATCTATCATTAGGGTGGTTAGGGTTTCACTGCTGAAAAGAAGGGGGCAGAACCCCAAGAAGAAACGACCTTCAGGGTACAGGTAACCTTTCCACGCCCCCAATTGCGATCACGTGGCCCCCTGATGATGTTGGCAATCGTAACATTCTGGCACCCACCTCGGCTAGTCGGTTTAGTGTTTAGGGCTTTGGGTTTAGGGTTTCGGGCTTCAGGTTTAGGGTTCAGGGATCGCCAAGTCTTTGGTGGCCACGGCTGCGGCACAGCGTTCGGGGCTTGGGCCCGACGCACTAACTGCCTTCAATAGAGGTCATGCTTAGGGCCGCATGAAGAGAATACAAACGTAAACGTTGTCCCATGCTAGTGATAGGGAGCAGTAGCAAAGGCATTATGTTTAGGGCTCGAGAATGCGAAAAGGCTTGAGGGTGGACTTTTAATGCTGGGGGTCTCTTGCTATGGCGTTCACTCCCCTTAGCATTCCCTTGCCCCAGCAATCCTCGCACGCGACAAACAACGAGCATCCATGACAACTGAAGGGCATGCCCAAAAAGCCAGCTGCATTCAAGGGTAGCTCAGAGAATAATCCTCAAGCTACTCAACATACTGATGAAAGTTGCCGTAGATTGCCGCTCTAAACCCGAAACTGTTGGGGGGGCTGGACTAGAAGGGAGTGCTTTTTCCAAACCCAAGCAAATTTTGAGTCTTGGGAGTATTAGGGAATCTTGGATTGCCTCATTGGACCTTGAACCTAAAGAACCGCTTCCAGTGAGTTTCCTTGAATGTAGGCCAACATCCTGTCTCCAGATGGTGTCACGCTTGCGGTTCCTCGAAAACGTTTTTGCATGATCTGGGTTTGTACCTCCACGCGAATCAATAGGCGAGGCCCTGCAAGCCCAGCAATCCCAGCCAGCAAGTGTCGTAACACACAGCGCTAGATAATTTTGGGTCAAGCCTCACGTGTGTGTACTTGCGCAACCTGCAACTGTAACTCTGACACCCCCACGCAAGAATTCTAGACTCAAATCCATCAACCGAAACTAGTCCTCAAATGCCCTGGCTTGAAATCATCCTTGACCCACGAACCCTAGACCGTGAATCTCAGATAAATGGGAACTGCTTAGGTCCCAGGATAGGGCAAGGTCAAAAAAGAGAGTATACCCCTCCCAACCTCCATTATCCCACACAATTTGAAAACACCTTATACGGGAATTCTCAGCTCCCAGCTTACGGATATGGAAGGCGATGTGGCCGGAGTTGCCGGCCGCGCCAATCCGACGGGACGAGGGCTGGCGACAGGGAGGACGTGATCTGGCTCCGTATGGGGATACCCTTGCAGATGATGTGTTGTGCTTCTTCGCTGCAATTTTAACTTTTCGCCAAAGCAGAAAATCCAACCATGATGCTGTGGTGTTGGTTGATGAAAGAAACCTTGCACCATGTGGTGACTGCCATACATGGAAGCTTCCAATTCTTGGGGGATATGGGCTCGCGCTGCTCTCGTTCAGCGCCTAAGCGCATGAATAGGCGTTCTTGGGTAGCCTACTTCAGGTGAGAAAACTAGTCGTCAAAGGGCGCATGGTAGTCCAGGCATTGCTTGTAGAGTGCTAGGGACTAAACCTCCCAAACAAAAACGGTCGAAAAGAGCAATACCTGACGGCAGAAATATCTGCGCGCACAGATGTAACGGGCGCCTGCATCAAGTTCAAACTTTCGGCTTGGATATGGTTAGTTCTCCTATGCTTGTATGCGGTTGTCCTGAGACTTGATGCGGCTGAATGCCCCGATCCCACAACCCTACAGGCCCTAACGCTCAACACTACAGCTAGGAAACGCACTACAATTTCAAAACCTTACATAAATAAACTCCAAGCTCTGACACATTAACCCCACACTCACCCATAAATTCCTATAACCTGCTTTAACAGATACCCAGAGATCAACCTGAACCGGAGCCTGATGCCCGGCCGCACCACAGCCGGCCGCACGCCTGCGACCACTGGGCGGACCGGCGCTACCTGAGGCCGCACGCCGCCCGCAAAGGTGGTAGCCTGAGGGTTTAGGGTTCAGGGGTTGGGATTCCGGATTTAGGATTTAAGGTTTGGGATTTAGGAGTTAAGATACTCCTGAAACTAAAAACCTGCATGACCTAAGTATACCATCATACAATACGCAATTCGCAAGAATCAGGGTACTTGGGTGCAGGATCTTTAGTACCCACCGTATTTGGGAATGTAGAGGATCAACGCCTGCCCGTGCCTTGGGGTTTATCATTTTCCGAGGTCTTACAAGCATTTAACAGGTAGAACAACCCTCAAATATTGAGAGTCCCATGTTGTGGAACCCAGATTTGTCAAAGTGAGTGTGTGTTTTTTGGGGGGCGGTCTCACTGTGGCATTTCTATCTGAGGGCTGCAGTTTCCCAAAGAATGTGCAAGGGGGTTCAGGGCTGAAGGAGAAAATGGGTTTGGGGTGAGGGGTTTCAGGTTCAGGTGCGCGAAGACTTAAGCATGGGAAGGGAAATTTCAAGTGCCTTAGAGCGACAAAGGGAGCTACCAGACGTCGCCGTTGTTCAAAATTGCGTCTCCGGAAAATCGCGCACTTTCACGGACAAGAGTTTTCCTTTAGCGCCGTCTTTCGCGAAACTTTTGCGGAGCCTGTTGCTTGAATGGCGACCCCAAGTTTAACCGGAAAACAAGGACCCATAGAACAAGCTTCACATGTAAATGTGTGATAAGGATAGGACTAGGAGATCCCACTTGAGGATTACATGCGGGCTGCTGTGAGAAACTTTCGTCAAGCGGCTGGCCCCTTGCCGCCCCGTGCGCCCTGCCAATTCCACGCCATAGCAGCCGAATGGATGATAGCTCTGGGAAGGAATCTTAGTGCTTATTACTTATTACCCCTAGGAGGAAACGGGTGGGTTTGCAGGTGTGTAGAGAAGAACACTACATCAAAAAGCATAAAAGACTCCGGATAATGATCCAGGAATTGTAAGACTGAGCTTCTTCAACCACACTGCTCTGTTCAGCTTGCAAGACAAGGTTGCTGCAGCTTGTTCAGTCAAAGCTGGAAGCCTCCTGGCTTTGAGAGTCAAACTGATGTAACCTATAGCCTATAGGCTGCAGTATCGCCCAGAAAGCCTTTGCACAAGTGAAGCTCCAGGACATGATATGCACCTTGCAAAGCGAGCCTCCATCTGAGTTGCAAACGCTGCAGCAGATGTTCCATCACGGGTAACAAAGCATATGCAAAACAACGATCAGTCTCTAGTCACTTGTGTAACAGACTTCGTTGCGCGACTCGACAGCGAAAGTAATAGATCATCTGTAATAAGAATATGGTGACATTATCGTAGCCGAGCCCCTTGGTAACCTTTGGGCTCATGTTACAAAGTACCTGGACCCCAAAAGTATGTAAAACAATGGCCTTTGTGGCTATCATTATAGGTTCAGGCCTATTGTTTTACACATTTTGGGGGTTTAGGTGCTCTTCTCAGGCCTGGGCAAACCCCCCAAAAAATCACAACCAAGCGTGGCTTCCAAATGGATCCGCACACATCTTACTGGTTAGTGGGAATCAGGGAATATGATCCCTACATAACCCCTATATGATGATGTACGTATCCCCTTATTCCGTACGAAGCCCAGTAAATCATATCATGATGCTTCTTCAAGCCTCGTTGCCCTGCGGCTTCAGGCCAACAGAACCGAGATCGCTAGGCATGTTCTGCCATCTTGTTCTGGGGGTCGAGGGCTTAGGGTTTAGAAGCTGCAGGCCGTACTCCTAGCATTTACAATTACTATTACTATTGCTGCTGCTATGGTTACCATCCTTACGAAAACTTCTATTGCTACTTTTAGTACGGTTATTACTATGGTTACTATTATTGCTACTTAAGATCAAAGTCCAAAGCATCCGACCGGCATCTACTTAAGCCACAGGGTCCTTCAGATGCTAAGTCCCCAGCTAACCTAAGCGGATCCTAACAGCCTTTAAAAGGCTTTCTGTGGGAACAATACAAAAAGTGGCAGAACGGATCCTAAATCGGACACATAGTTCACCGCGTACGGGTTAAACCTGCAACGGCCTGCCACCACAACTTCCCTGACATCTTCTTGGCAGGGTTGCGGCCTTGAACCGACATGGGCACAGAACACCAGTCTAGCTAGTGGCTAGGGCTTTAGGTCAAGGCTTCGTTTGCTTTGTCTTGGGCTTCCTATGAGGAACCTCCTGCCCTCAGAACCCCTCAGATTCAACAACACAGATTCATTCCTTGGAGGCGGGACGCTGCATGAAGCATTCATGTCAGTACTGCTCAAAATTGAAGTTGCTCAAAAGGACGTGCGTAGTGTGTAAAGGGACGAGAAACAGCTCGTGGGGTCCCTATTGAGCATTCGATCCGGGCAATTTGTGCGAACTCCAAAGTAGACGTGCTGACCATATGTAGGGTTTGCAGCGTCGCAGGGTACCTGCAAGAATTTCATGCAAACCCAGTGTCCAAGTCAAGAAGCCATCCCTGTATTCTGCCTGAAACCTAAATCCTCAGCCCCAATCCAAAATCCTAAAACACCATCGTATGAATCAGCAGACCAGGTTTTATGGCCACTTGCTCTACGAACTGATCCTTCAAGCTCTTGCAGGGCTCAGGCGTTCCTAGGGAGGATAAATGTAATGATGACCCCGACATAGCTAAATTGATTCAGGTGCCCTCACGGTGCCTTTGCCAAGACTTTCTGGGCCCAGAGCTTCAGGCTAGCCGCCCTAAACCCCGAAAAGTCAATTGCTTGAAAAAGAGGCTTCCAGGACCAGGACTTCTGAAGGCCTGAGAGGGCTTGTCAAGTCTTGGCCGAGGTCCCGGCACACAAGAGCCGCCATCCACTACGAAGCTACCCAGGTAACAGGTCGTGTTGATGACCTTCAAGGCGCAGCTTACTGGCAGGTAGTAGGGAATAAGGGAATAGATTAATGTGGGGACTATGTGGGGGATTATATTGACTTGTTCCCTGCTAACCCTGGTCGCAGGGTGACGCGAGGCTTCGTGCAGTTTGGGGCTCACGGGCCTTCAAGCTTGAGGTTGTTGACCTCCGATCTTACTTGGGGTAAGTAGGGCATGAAGAAAGATACAGAGTTTAGGGTTAGTAGGGAATAAGGGTATATAATCCCTATATACTCCATATATATATATATCCATACCTGTTATACTGTAGTAGTCTCCATTTTCTTTTCCATTATCCGTGTATGATATATTCCTTTATTCCCTACTAA